>PVHP010054549.1:0-10429 GCA_004024765.1 Zapus hudsonius | reverse complement strand
CAACATGTCTGGGATAGGGTTGCAAGACCCCATCCTAAGGCTATTTAAAGGGAGAGAAAAATCTCTTCTCCCCGCCCCTCGCCTGTTTGGTGCTGTGTGAGTGTTGTTAGTGATGGGTTTCTCTTTCTGCTTTGACCTGTGAAAGGGGGTCCAGCCTCTTTCACCATTATGGAACTTCCCTTGAATCTGCAGCTTCAATAAATCCTTTCCTCCCATAAACTGTGCCTGGTTTGGAGATTCATCCAAGTGGTGTGTGGCTGACTACGACACCCAGCCATCAGGCTTTGTAAGCAAGCACCTTTAACCACCGATTCATCTCTCCAGCCCTATTCTAATTATTTATCTTAAAATTATTTGGATTTTTCACTCTCTTTACATTCATCGTTATAAATGTAGCATTGTAATTTATTACAAAAAAGAATTGACAAGCAAAATAAAAGTTTATGCTCTCAAGCTAGGTGCATATAGTCGTCAAAATATGAGGGACCTTTTGAGACATACAAAGAACTTTGTATTTCATCCTAATAACAAAACACCACTGACATCATTTACACTGGACTGCAGAATGATCAGACTTTTACTTGAAAAGGTCATTCCTGGTTTCCCTGCCAAAGATTGAGCCTCTCCATGTTTCATCATACACAGGAGAGTTCATGAAAACCTACGCCTCCCAGAATAGCTAGTGGCAGCTGATCAGTGCTGGGAGGGGGCAGGGGGAGTCATGTTCTTCAGTGATGTAACCACTGGTACATTGTCTGTTTTCCAGTGAATAAACTCCCACCCATGATCATGCTAGGGACCTGAGTTTAACTCAGTGAATAAGAAAAAATCAGAGCAGGAAGTATGGCTTAGCAGTTAAAGGCCCTTGTTTGCAAAGCCTGATGGCCTGGGTTCAATCCCCCAGTACTCATGTAAAGCCAGATGCACAAAGGGACACATGCATCTGGAGTTCGTTTGCAATGGCAAGAGGTACTGGTGCACCCATACTCACTCTCTCTGCCTCTTTTTCTCTTTTTCTAATTTTATTTATTTATAAGCAGAGATGCAGAGAGAGAGAGACTGAGTATGGGCACACCAGGGCCTCTAGCGACTGCAAATGAATTCCAGATGCATGCACCACTTTGTGCACATCTGGCCTCTGTGGGTACTGGAGAACTGAACCCAGGTCTTTAGACTCTGGAGGCCAGTGCCTTAACCACTGAGCAATCTCTCCAGCCCCTGTCTGCCTCTTTATCTCTGTCTTAAGAAATCAATAAACTGTTTTAAAAATCGAAGGCCTGAAAGTGGAAAGAAGAGTTTAGTGAGAGTGAAGGTTGAGATAGAATAACCGGGAAGTACGATTAAGATACACTGTTGTATATATATATATATATATATATATATATATATATATATATATATATATATATATGTATGATGGTGTCGAAAATGAAAATAAAAATATTCTGGTTGGAAGCTAGGAATGACTTTAGATTAGAGACATTAGAGCATCCAGAGAGGATGGTGAAACTGAGCAGAGACTATCCAATCAGATTGGATGAAAGCAGATGGACTGGAGAAAGAGTAAAGTCTTCTTGGAAAGATTTGATGATTGGCTATTGGGGGGGGCTGTTAAGAAAACAGGAGTATGTTTCTAGTCTGACCATCATGGCTCAACTATTCACAGAGAAGCAAGTAGGACTGGTAAATAAGAAGAAAAGAGAAAGAATTCACTCTGGGACATGTTGAGTGAGACTTATGTGAACAACTGCCCATAGGCTGGCCAGGGTAATCCATCCAACAAATTCAGGATGGTCACATGACACAGGCTGGGCAAATGAGAGCTTTGCTTTAGATTTCCCACATTATTTTGAGAAAACCCTTGGGTTTTCATGGCAATCCTTTTGAAAAGCTGGTAATGCACTGTCACTCATGAACACTATCCTTGCAACAACAAGGAATGATGCCTGAACTTGAACCCACTCAGAGAAAAGGATACAAGAAGCTTAATGGCAGGATGTAAATTTCTGGGTTCAGCTATGTCTATCCACTTATAGCAAGTAGTAGATTCCTACTTTTGTTTAAGATAAGTTGACTCAGTATTCTATCATTTATGTTTGAGAAAAACATTGCTGACAAGGATGGGACATTCAAAAAGAATAACCTAGAAGAAGTCAACTGAAGACTATAGAGCTACATAAGAACTATCAGACAAATATTGAATGCAATCCTCAAGCTTCCCCTGATTTGATGATTCTATGAATGTGTGCTTAGCACGACTCTAGAAAATTTCCTCCTCCTTATCATGGTGAAAAATCCCTTCTATCATGTCCATTACTTACTGCCCAGATTCATGCTTATTTTTAGAGTTACCTAGTAGCTTTATGATTGAGTTATGAGGAAAGAGAAAAGAGAAATAGCCAGAGGTATCGCTCAGAATAGAATGCAAACTAATTAAACAGTAATCCTAGAGAATAAAACAAACTTCAAGCTTTCTGGAGATGATGGTCCCCACCCTTTATTCTTCATTAAGATTTTCTCCTGGTCCCAGTTAACTTGAAGAATGTCAATCCTGCATGAGCTCATGCAGGATTGTGATATTTGCTTCATGCACTGGAAGGCCAGAAAGAACACCTTGAAGACCACAGGTACCAGGAGCCATTTTCAAAGCACAGCATGCCAGACAGAAAGCGGAAGGTGGAGCCTGTGGAGCTGAGCCCAATGGAAATGCAGCCTGGTAGTCAGTGTGTGAGATGCCTTCTCCAGATCTGAGGACCAAGCCTCTGTTTTAGTCATTTTCTTTCAATAACATCTCTCCCAGTGACTAGAACAGAGTTCTGCCCTCAATCAACCCTGAAGAAATATCTACCAAGAGCATGAAAATGTCGAAACCAGAATCTTCTAGAACACTCAGAATCAAAATGCTTATCAGAAAAAGTAATCACACGGATGGATTTTTTAACAAGCAGGATCCAAATTAGTCATTCATGATTTTTGCTGATCATCTGATCACCTCTGCTAGGAAAAAAAAAAAAAAAGAGCCACCCTCAAAATACCATTGGCTCCCGCACTCCAAGCAATATTTAAATGTGTAACAGATTAAAAGAGCATTTATCGGCAATTCTTTGAATGAGTCCTCTGATTGGTGTTCACTGGGAATTAACCTTTGCTGCTGTTGAAAACTTGATGAGTGCATGAATAAAAACACACCACAGAGCATCATGTGCTCTCTCAGTAAAGGGAACGAGAACACCCAGCAGCCTCTGAGTCAGCAAAGATGTGTGTCGGGTCACCCACCTCTAGAGGGACGTATAAACTGATTCAGAAAACTCATATTCATCAAAGAAAAAAATAAACAGCAAGTCAGCACCAAGTAATCAAGGCCTCCCCCAAATCCATCGTTTCTCCTTTAATCAATTCCAGTATATTTGAGTCATAACCCTATGAGATCTTTAGAAAAAAAGTTATATGCAAATATCAAATAGATACATGCTAATGAGACATAGCCTAGGAATGCTGGGGCATTGAGGATCACCTCTGATTTCCACAGGGCCACCAATCAGGGCAGTATTCTCTCAGTGTTCCTGCAGGTTTTGGAGACTGGTTAAATGAAGAAGGAAGAAAATGAACAGAAAAAGAGCAGAAGTAATTAGACATAGTAATTAGATAAGGAAGGAGGAGGAAGAGGAAGAGAATGAGAACAAGGAAGAAAATTAATGTCCCTTGCATTCACCAGAGAAAAGTTTTTGTGAAGTTCTGTGTATTTTTTGTGTATATTTATATTTCATGCATAGACATGTACTTAGGCCCATTCTTTAATACTTTTGTATAAAATTTGGCCCCAAGCTGGGCAAGTAGCTCTTGCTTAGCATGCATAAGGCCCTGGGCTTTTCCCCAAACACCAAAGAAATATCAAACTATTCTTCAGCCAGGCATGGTGGCACATGCCTGTAATACCAGAACTTAGGAGGCTGAGGCAGGAGGATCATCACAAGTTCAAAGGCAGCCTTGTCTATATATTGAGCATCAGGCTAGCCAGTGCTGCACAGTGAGACTAATAATGATGATAATAATTTTACCTGAGAGATGGCCCATTTGCACATGCTCTCGACAAGCTGAGTAACTGGAGAAAACACTCTCAGACCATAGCCTGAGCTGCCTGGTGGGACAAAGATGTCTGGATGGAGAATGATCCCCTGGTGGCTTCCGCTGGGACCTCCACTGCTTACTGTAGACATCTGAATTTAGACGTGCTGATTAAGTCCCAAAACATTCTGTTTCCTCATTTGCACATAGAAAATAATACCAATCTTACTGGATTTCACTAAAGGTCAGATGAGATAATGTCTGCATAAAAGATTAGCAAGAACCTGGCATTTGCTAAGTAATCAATAAATGATAGGGGTTACTACCACTCTGAAAACTGTAAATATGTTGACTGACTTGAGATAAGTGAGATTAATAGAATTCTGTATACTTAGAAGCAGTGGTTTGTATCTTTCCTTTTGCCTTTTGAACTCATCAAAGTCAAGTTGTGGAAACCTGCTGGCCTACAAGTGCCATTTGGTGGATGTAATTGCCTTGTTGATTATAATTCGTTACAGTACTGCTAGATTCACATTTGCATTGCTAATGGTCCCTTCAAAGTGGACTGACATTTAAGTCCGTTTGGAAGAGTCAAAACCTGGCACGTTCCCATAGTGAGCCCTAAATACTCAAAAACCATAAACGACTTTCAAAAATTAAGAAACAAATACAGAGAAGTGTGGATTAGTGTCCTGAAGAAATGAAATAGTTATGTCACAACACATTGAGTTAGAAATGCTCTCAGGCCAGGAAGCAAGTCAGTGAGGCTTGAAAGAAGTGAATAAATGATTTTTGGAAAGCACTGATTCAACCTGAACCTAAGATCCCCATCCTCCTCTTGTGGGGACCCTGGAGTCGTATGTAACTGAGCCCTGACTGAATACTGACCCCCAGTCTGTGTGCGTTAATATACATACTCGTGTTCTTCACGGCTATATCATGAGATGAGTACGATTTTCTTTCTTTTTCAATAGACTTTCTTTTTTTAATCAGTAGAGACTTTTATGAACAAGTGTTGGTAGGTAAGTACTATTTTATGTCCATTTTATGGGTGAGAAAACTAAGGCACAGAGATTAATTTGCTTGTTTGTGGTTACATGGCAATGGGTTACTAATTATTCAAATGAGGTGATTTGGAATACTAGTCAGTTGTAGTGGTGTGAGCCCTGATGTGAACTTTTCTCTCTCTCTCTCTCTCTCTCTCTCTCTCTCTCTCTCTCTCTCTCTCTCTCTCTCTCTCTCTCTCTTTGCCTTCCCACCTCCCCCTCTCTCTGCTTTCAAATAAATAACAAAGTATTTTCAATTATAAGGTGGAGAGTGCATGAGAAAAATGACCAGTCCATCACAACCTCTGATCTCTCCATCAACACACAGATGCATACATGAATGCCTCTGCGATTTGCATCGGAAGCTTGAAGGCCTTCAAATTAACTGGAAACAGACAGATTAAGGGAAATGACAAGGTCTAGTCACATGGGTATGAGAGTCACTCCTCACAGAACACCAAGTAGAGGATGGGACTGTCAGGCTCCGTGAGACAGGAAGGAAGGCTCTGTCATGCTTCTTGATGCTACAATACAATGGGAAGTTTGTCTCTGTGGTGAGGAGTGAATTTGAAGGGACCTTGGAGAAGGTAATCCCAGCTGTATTTTGAGGAGGCTTGGATTAGTCAGATGAAGGGGAGTTCAGAAAAAAAAAATTATTCTGCATCTCCTGTGGCTCAAATGTGATCACTTTAAGATAATCTTTATCCCAGCTCTAGGGTGTGGCTGGGTCTCCTCTCTAAGAAACTAGTGCAGACAAGTTGCACTCTTAATCAATTTAGAGCTGGGGAGGAGGGTGCATATATATCTATAGACCCAGGACTCAGAAGGCTACATAGTGAGTTCCTGTCCCCCCCAAAAAAATTCACTTTAGCATTAAACAATTTTATATGTAATGAATTCCTACTTAGTGTTTGAAAGTCATTTTGAGATCAAGCATGATATCTACAGTAATATCATAGTAATATCATAGTATTTATAAGTAGTTCTTGGCCGGTCAAAGGTGTCAAATATTTGTTCAATGAACAAATGAATCACTGTAAATATTAAGTTGTCTTATGCTGATCTAAATAAAAGGTAGGTTTCAATATTTGTTGCCATCTCTTAAAATATGTTTCTTTATAGATGAATATGGTAATTGTGACTTGAAGTTTATTAAGTAACTTTAAGGAAAACTCCATGTTCTCATCTATTGGATAAGAAACCAGTATTTGTCAACCATTTTCAAATACCTTTGGTTTAAATTGCACTGTTACATTTATATATCCAAGATAGATGACTTTGGAGATTTATTCTAAGGCATTGGCTCAAGCAATTCTGGAAGCTGAGAAGTCCCAGAACCTGCCTTCCATGAGCTGGGGATCCAAGAAGCAGCCATGTTGTACAAAGACCAGAGGCCTGGTAGGGTAGATGCCAGTGTGAGGCTAAAGACCTGAGGACCAACAGTACCAAATGCAGGACAAAACCAATGTCCCCGCTCCTGCCGTTTCCAACCCTCCTCTATCTTCTTGTTCTACTCCAACCCTCAGAAATTCCATGACGTCCACCCACACTGGGCCAATTCTCAGCTCCCTAAAATAAATAAATAAATAAATAAATAAATAAATAAATAAATAAATAAATAAATAAATAAATAAACTTTATCAAAGGATACACTCTGTGTCCAGAAATTACTGAAAACTGGCTCCACACAGCACCTTTGGGAGAGTGTAAGGCTGGACTTTGGGAGCCAGCTGCACTGGGCTCACTTCCTATCTTACTACCCTCTGGCCCCATGACCACCTCTGGGCAACTGCTGCTTTTGTCATCAGTAGGAACTCCAGATCATACAGTTCCAGCCATGTAGTAAGTGATCACTGGCACACTTGCTCACCGGAACGTAAACACATGAGGAAGACAGGGAATGATTTGGTCAGTTTTGTAACCGCAATGTATTCCTAGTACCCAGCCTGCTATGGGGGCTATGGTAGGAGCTCAACAAATACTAGATGGGTTAGTGAAAGAATTAATCAATATACTCCCTGGAAGTATGTCCTTTTAGTTTAGTGAATCTTTGAAGTTCTTTGAATATATGCTTGTGGGTAGGGGGACATTTCTGCTCCTGCGCTCATGGAAGAAATGCAAGGTGCAAAATGAAAAACAAATCAAGGAGAGGGCCTAAGAATAATGGATTCATGTCTTAAGCCGAAGATAACGATTTTAAAATATCATTGGTGAAACACAATATCATGTGAAACACAACTCTCATGTACACTACTTATTTTTAAATTTTTGGACACAGGGTCTATAGCCCAAGCTAGCCTCAAACTCCCCATGTTACTAAAGATGACATTGAACTTCTAATCATCCTGTTTCCGCCCCCTAATTGCTCTGATTTACAAGTGTTACCCAGCCCATGTTGTGCTGGAGATTGAAATCAGGGTGCACAGGGTTTGGTGCATGCCAGGCAAGCTACAGCCCCAGTTCCTCATGTACACTTTTGTGAACAGATTTTTTCAGGTAGGACGCTGATCCCTGAAGGCTGGGCTAGTCATAACTAGTGCCAGAGTTTTCAAAGCTCAGTTCACAGATCACAAGCCGAGGTGAGAGGGAGCAACTTAAAATGCAGATTCCTGGGCTCCGTACACACACATTCTGACTCAGTGGATTCGCTAGGTGCCCAGAAATCTGCTGTTTCCACTGTTGGTGGCAAGAGCTTGTTGGCAGGTGGTCCCAGACCTATCCTTGATGAATCCTGAGTAGCATCAAAAGGAAAAAGGTGAGGTTGTAGGTGCCAGTCAATGCCTGCAACTCACTTGCTGTACCAAGGGCTGGCCCTGGTGGGGAGGCATAATTACTGTGGGTGAAGTGATTTCACATCTTTGGGTGGAAAATCAACTGAGCAAGGCTAAGATCAATATTGTTTTTCATCTGAGATTCTTGGTTCACTTTCTTCGGCCACACCTTTCCAACTGTGGCGAGAGGAACAATAACAAGCTATGGGATTGGGTTTCATCAGGGCCCTCCCTTATGTGTCTCTTAAAATGGGGTGTTCATTGTTGGACAAAGTGGAACTCAGAAGCACAAGGGATGGAGAAAACATAACTGTAAATGCGTGTTCTTTGATCTTTTTTTCATGATGGTCCTTTTTTTGCCTCTTTTTACCTCAAAAGTGGGCTTTAGGTGGCAAATTTCTACTAAGTACATAAAGTGATTCACTTTCTTATCAAACGCTCAGCAATAAATTCCAGAAGTGGTAAGGAGAAAGGGGAAGCTTTTTGCTTTTCTGCCATTTATGTCTTCATTACATAAGCAATGTGGATCACAGAAAAACATGGAAAAGCAAATTGCAGTGAATACAAGGATTCTTCTCCCTGTGTCCAAGAGAAGTGATGGAACAGTGGGAGCAGAATCCCAGGCCTAATCTCACCCCGAAATTGAAGGTCAGTGCTCCTTGCTGGGCGTCCGGCCTTAAAAACCACATGAATTTCCTGAATCCCTTGTGTAAAATTCTCAACATGATGGGATGAACACAGATGACCTGCCACAAGTTAGCCTTAGTAAATATGTGTGCTTACCACCGGCTTTAAAGAAAAGTTCAACAAAACACAGCCATAGAGAAGGGACCATGCTTGCTTCTCTCTCCTAACAGAGGGAAGTCTGGCTGCAAAGCACTTTCCAGTTGTGTCAAATGAGGGTAAAATGAAATTGTAGTGGGCAGGTCCAATTCTCGTCTTTCATCTTTTTCATCATTCACAAAATTCCTCTGCATGGAGTTCCACCATTTTGGCTTCCTTTTCACATAGTTAGTTCCTGATCAAGAGGAAAATAATGGAATATTTTATATTACAAACTCTTTCCTGTGAGCAAAACTGAATTTAAAGACAAAACTTCAAACTGTTTTTGCCAGTGGACTACAGAGCACACTAACATCATCAGCTCTGATAGTTAGGTTTTGTTGTCAACTTGACCTTTTTAGTAATCTTGGATGGGTCTTTGAGGGTGTTCCCAGGAAGGCAGCTTCTCAGTAAGGGATAGGATGTAAGGAAGCTCAGGGGAGCTAGAAACAAATATTCTTTGCTGGGAAGGCAGTGCAGGAAGGAAATTCCAGAGACTCAGAGGGACAACAAGTCTGGGAAAAGGTTGCAAGACCCCGCCCTAATGCTATATAAATGGGAAAGAAATTTCTCTCCCTTCCTCCTGCCTGTTTGCTGTTCTGTGTGTGGTGCTGATGATGGGTTTCTCTCTCTGCTTGTACCTGTGAAAGAGGGGCCAGCTTCTTTCACTATTATGGAACTTCCCCACATTCTGTAGCATCAATAAATCCTCTTTTCCCATAAACTGTGCCTGGTTTGGAGAGTCATCCCAGCGGCATGTGGCTGACTATGACATCAGCCAATAAATGACCTACTAATATTATAGAGGATGCTATAGAGGGACCATAAAAAATCCAAATAGCTAGACATGGTGGTACACGCCTTTAATCCCAGCACTAGGGAGGCAGAGGTAGGAGAATTGCTGAATTCAAGCACAGAACGAGTTCCAGGTCAGCCTAGGCTAGAGTGAGACCCTACCTTAAAAAAAAATCCAAACCTTCATATAATGTATGTATAATCTACTTATTGAAGGAAAACTCACACCTGAAATATCTGCAGAAAAGTCTTATCTAATGTGTTTCATTCCAAATCCTTCCTAATGAAGAATAGGCAATAATTTCTACAAATGAATTAAATAATCTAATGGCAAATAATTTTTTAAAAGACGTAAATAAAACCCTGGAATTGGGGTATCATCAGACAGACTCATACCTCCTTCATCACACTTCCTGGAAATGAAATCAAACCACCCTTTGGAGGAAGGTGGTGTGATGCTGTTCAAGATGAAATTTCAGAGATAGTCAGAAAACACTTTTTTAAATTTTTTTTAGGAAACTCTTTTTACAAATATAATTCAAGGTTCCCATGGGGAATCGACTTTTTAAGAAGAGTCCTTTGACTTGTTTTTGAAATATTTTGTAACCTCTAAAGAAATATTTTCAAATGGACTGGACAGGAAACAGAGATTCTAAATGATAGTTTTTCATTGTGCTTGAAAATTAGCAAAGCAAGAGGATGATGAATCCTATGGGTTTTGTCTTCTCAGAGGCTTTTTTTTTAATAAACAAAAGGCAAGTCTTTATCATGGAAAACGAGTTCCAAGATATACAACTTAAGAGACATATAGGAAAGGAACTAATTTTCTCCAAAATACTTTCCTTTCTTCTCCTTTTCCTAAATGGCTATTGTGGTGGGTACACACACACACACACACACACACACACACACACACACACACACACACAC
>PVHP010054547.1:0-10420 GCA_004024765.1 Zapus hudsonius | reverse complement strand
CCCTTCCCGCTGCCTGGACTCCCATGGGGCAGGCTGCCTGCCCAGGGCCCTGCGCCCCTGGCCTCTGGAGTGGGCCTGACCTTGGGAGGGCTCCGCGCTGGAAATCCCCGCGTGTGCTCCTGCCTGGCTGGGACGAGAGAAGATGGGGCTGAGGAGGGGAGAGGCGGGGAGGCGGCAGTTGGCAGCACCAGGCCCTCCTTCTGGAAACCAGACCTCTCTCTGGCTCCTTCCCAGCCCCTCTCCCCAAGCTCTCTTCCCGCTCATGAGTCGGGGTGGGCCCCTCACTGTCCTGGGCATGGGGATGGACAGGTCTCTGCAAGCCCAGCCAAACCAGGTGTGGCTGGGCATCTGGGTCCCTAACAAGGCACCCGTGGCCCTCGGAATTCAAGGCTCTCCTCCTATCTCTTCTTTCATCCCCATTCCCGCTCTTCTGCCCACTCCTCCTTCTCCTCTCCCCCCACCTCTCAACAATCTTGCTATGTTTCTGAGGCTAAACTTCAGTTCATGATCCTTCTTCCTCAGCCTACTAAATGCAGTAATTACAGGTATGGGCCACCAGACCCACCACTTCTTTCCTCTATTTGCAGTGGTCACAGAACCCTGTCTCGTCTTTCCTTCCATGGCGGGCCTGGCTGTGGCCGCCATAGTGCCCTGTGTTCATCCGTGTTCTTTGCTCTCCATACCTGTGTTGTGATGAGCGTCTGAAAGTGCAGCAGCCCCAGTCCCTGTCCTCTAGGATCCAACATTTAACAGGAGTGCCATTGCACAGGGACTCTTCTCTTTCTGCTTATGTTCAGTTGCCAGAAACTTCTTAAAGGCTTTTCTTGAGGGTCAAAGGGACAAGCCTCTCAAAGGTCAGGGCCATCCACTATGACTTGTGCTAGAGGTAAATCCCAAGTGTCAAGTGTCTGATGTATTCCCAGCATCTACCCCTAAATTTAGGGGACTACATTCTTGAATTTATGCCCTATGAGGCCTTAGCCTCTTCAGATCGCTGCTCTCCTAAACTAAGGTGAAGGGTGAGATTGTACTGGGGTTATGGGATGAGATGAGGTAAATTCCATCTTTCATCACCATCTTGCATAATACGTGGACTCTGACCCTATGTCTTCTAGTTCTTTACTTCGCTGAGGTCTCTGTCCCAGTTCAACTCTTTTCCCCTTCCCTTTGAGCCCCTGATGGATTATGACAGGTAGGAGTATGGTGGGGGCATCAGAAAGACCTGCTACACCTTAAGCCAGGATGCATGCATGTTAACCCTCTTCCTACCTGAGGCCACTGTGACACTTCGGAGCCAGTTCCCTTCAGTCCTCCAGCTCTATGGCTGTCTTCCCAGATCCCACCAGGCAGAGAGGATGTGCCTGTGACAACATCTCCTCTGATTTGGGGGTGTTTCAGGAAAACACCTGGAGAGTGTTGGCTCAGCAGGGCCTGGGCCTTGTGTCCCCCTGCCCTGATAGCTAACAAAAGGATTGGGCTTCCATCCTTTAGCATAGAATCACCATTCAGAGGCAGGAAATAGCCATACTTTGTGCCATCTGGTCTTTTTGCTAGAAGTAGACACATTGTGCTACACAGTGGAGTCTGATCTGATTAAGCAAGTCCTACCACTATTTCGCCCTGGTTTGATGGGCTAGGAATAGGTTTTGAATTTTCTTAGAAAGCCAGAGTACCCCTATGTTTCTCATATCACAGTGTTAGGAAGCCCAAGCACTTCTGCCCTTACTTAGCTCTCGTTTACACGTGGCAGATTAGGAGGAGGATGCAGAGGAGCTGCCTTCAGAGGGGTGTTAGGCTCATAGCATCTGCTCAGGAAGCCTCTTTGTCTTCTAGCTTCCCACTTCTTTCCTCCCATCCAACCTATACTAATCACTTTTCTCATTGTTGTGACAAAGATGTCTGACAGAAGTAGCTTAAAGGATTCATTTTGGTTCACAGTTTCAGACGGTTTCAGTCCATCACCAGGGGGAAGATTTGGAAGCAGGAGCTTATGGGCAAAATGCCACACATGGTGGCCAGACCTGGAAGTGGGTATACCCTTCAAAGTTGGCCTTTAGTGACCTGCTTCTGCCAGTCAGTACCCAGCACCACCTTGTCTCAGCTCCACGGTCATCAGAGCAGTGCCAGCAGCTGGAGACTGTGCACTGACGCATGTGCCAGACCTCAAGACGCTTCCAAATCCCTCTGAGTCCCCTCTACTGTCGCTCAGGTTTCGTGCATTCAGAGCTGCCTCACCTGCCTCACACGTATGATGGGTGACGTCCGTCACTTTTTCTCACCCACTTGCACTGTAACCCACTCCTTAGGCCTTAACAGAAACTTTCCCGGTAACTTCTAGAACCCCTCTCCACCTCCAACTGGCCAATTTGGGTTTTCTGTTCCCCTTCTTTCTGCCTGTAGCCATTGTTCCTTCGAAGTGTTTGCTTGTAGACTTGTGAGGGGAGCTTTCCTTTGTAGTGCTACCTTCTCTAGCACCAACGGAATGTCTGCCCTTAGAGCCCAGATCAAGCACCTGACTCGGGTGCTCAGTCACTGAGAGCTTTGTGTTATGTGAAAAATACCAGCAATAATCAATTTACAAAGGTGGAAGGGTTTATTGGACTCTTGGTTTCAGTCCATGGTTGGTAGACTATGGTTTTGATGAGGAGACAGCAGATCATGGTCAGAATGCATGGCCAAGCAAAGGTGCTCACTCATGGAGGCCAGGAAACAAGAGAAGGAAAGAGGAAGGGGCTCATGTCCCAATATCCCCTTCCCATCATACCCCAGTGAGCTAACTTCCTTCCATCAGACCCCGCCCCTTAAGTGTTCATCTTGTTTCAATATCACTGCAGGCTGGGCTCATGCTTTCAACATCTGGGTCTTTGGAGCACATTTAAGATCCAAACTACAGTAATGTTATTCCCTCTCCAGAGAAGCACTTTGAGCCAGTAATTCTTTCCTCCTTCACTGTCTTGCATTCCCTTCTTAAATAGACTTTTCCACCTGCATTCACCATGCTGCCTCTTTAAGAAAACCCTCAGTGAGCTGAGATTTATTGCTCAGATCAATGGTAGAACACTTGTTTAGCATATGTGAGACCCTAGTTTTAGTTTCTAGCACTGCATAAAAAAAACACCCAAAAACGGAGGCTGTGGAGATGGTAAGCGGTTAAAGGCAATTGCTTGCAAAGCCTACTGAGGCAGGTTCAGTTCTGTAGAACCCATATAAAGTGGCACATGCATCTGTGATCACAATATGCCTATGAAAGTGTTGGAAGAAGAGCACAGACAGCTCAAGGTTGTTCCCTGACCTCCACAAACACCCTGTGGTATGTGTGTGCGCACGCATGCATACACACACACACACACACACACACACACACACACACACGCACATGCACATGCACAGATTTTTTTTTCTTTTTAACTCCTAACTGTTGTAAGGATGCTTCATTCCTCATGGAACAAACTTCTTAAAAAAATGACTATTGTTCTCCCCTAACTCAGCAGTTAAGGCACCACAGAGATGACTCCGCAATTTAGGAGCTTGCCTGCAAAGACTAACAACTCTGGTTCAATTCCCCAGTACCCACATAAAGCCAGATACACAGAGTGATGCATGAATCTGGAGTTTGTTTGTAGCAGCTATAGGCCCTGGCATGCTCATTCTGTCTCTCCACTCTATCTCTCTCTGCTTGCAAATAAGTAAATAAAATATTTAATAAAAAGCAATCATTAGTATAATAACTATGAGGCTTTGGGTATGTAAATATATAGTTATCTCTCTTCCCCTAAAGAAGAACCATGAAATAACTTGTCAAATGTCAGAGCTAGGATTCTAACCCTGACGATTGTTTATCACATTCCATTCTTGTGACTTTGACCTTCATCCTCTGCAGGGGGTCAGACATTTGACTAAAATATTGTAAAAACAAAACCAAACCATTACTCAAGGATTTTTGAAATGTTTTCGGAGTGTTGTAGTTCTTTTCTCCCCTGCCCCTTGTTCATGCTCGTCTTCTTTCCCCAAAATCACTTCAGCTAAAAGTTTCTTCCCACAGGTAAGGGAGTGACACAAATCTTTAACCTTATGATGAAACCTAACCTTGGACCACGCTGTTATGCATGGCTTCCTTAAGATGTTAGGGTTTCCTATCTTCCTTCCAGGGAGACCATCAAAAAACAGGGGTGCTCTCGACAGAGGTTCAAGGGTCTGTGACTACAATGGCCTTGGGAATGTGTCTGACTGCCCTGGTGGTAGAACCACCCACCTAAGCGTAGCAGGGGGTGAAGCACAGGCTAGATTGAACAGAAAGCTGGAAAGACTTCTTGAAATGTTTCAGTGTAGCAAGCTGCTTGCACAGCTTTCAGGTCTGCAGCCACAGACTTCATGTAGTCTGTGAAGGAGAATGTGGACAAGGTAGACTTCAGAGGAACTTGTGTTTCTTTTTAAAAAATATTTTACATATTTGTGAGCATAGAGAGAAGAAAGACTGAGAGAATGGGTGCACCAGGGCCTCCAGCTACTGCAAACAAACTTCAGATGCATGTGTCTCTTTGTGCATCTGGCTTTATGTGAGCACTGGAGAATCGAACCCAGGTTGTTAGGTTCTGCAGGCAAGCACCTTAACCACTGAGCAATCTCTCCAGTCCAAGCCTTGTATTTCTTAAAAGCTGCTTACAGATCTCAACTTGCCTTTCAGCCTCTCTTGGATTTCTTCATTTCATGACATGGATTTCAGAGAACTGATCACAATATTTTCATTAGTGATAAACAACTATTTCCCTGAATAGTCAAATAATAGACATTCCCAGAAAAAGAATCAAAAGGGCCAGAAGTTTGATCTGGCTGTAAAGACTCATGTAGGGTATTAAATTATCACTTTTTGTTTCTGATAAATTAGATGAGGGACCATTTCTTCTTTTAACAAGGTGAAGGGTTTTCTGAAGTGCAGTGGGGCATAAGAAAGAGATGGGTGGAGCAAGAGAGAGAATGAGGAATGACAGGAACCAAGGTCTGGAACTTTAGGCTTCTGTGGGGCAGTCCTTCATGGGGCAAGCACAGGGTCATCCTCTGAGAGAAGGTAGCATGCAGACCTGAGAAAGGATTTAGCCCTGAGTTCAGAGCCATTACTTACTATGCAAATCTATTTGGGGAATATGGGTGGTAGAAAAGAAGATGGTGTCGAACCCCAGGAACACATGATATAGAAATAAGACACACAGTGGGCTGAGTACAGACTGCTGGCAATAACTTGACCAGCTTAAATATGTTTAGAAAACTTCTGTTGCTTGGTGTTATTCCACCCAAAACTTTAATGTTTAATTCAGAGCCCTTCATCACACAAAAGGCAAGAAGACTCAAGCTCAGAGTTGACTCCCATCCCCCAAACACTTGGGTTTGCCTCTTGGTTTTGGTTTGCTTTAATGATAGAAAAACTGGCTTTTGTTCCTTTTATTGCCCTGACCAGGAACATAACGGTTTTTGTACCAAGTACACAGAGCTCCATCTAGGTGTCATCCCCTCCCCTCAACCCCCTGGAAGGATGGGAAGGCAACTCCTCCTCTATTTCTTACTGTGATACTTATTCCAGAACATGTCCATTCCATGAAGCTGAGGCAGTGATGAGAAACAAGTAAGTTACAGCAGCTGCCAGATGCATTTTCTAGAAAGATATTCCCAGTAGCATCAGGGAACAAATAAGGAGATACTGTCTTTCAGTTTTGACATTTGTCATTAGCAATGTATATTTCGTTTTTAGTTATGTGCTTTTTAAAAATTTATTTATGGACTGGGAAGATGGCTTAGTGTTTAGCTAGCAAAGCCTACTGGCTTGGGTTTAATTCCCTAGTACCCACATAAAGCCACATTCACTAAGTGGCACATGTATCTGGAGTTCATATTCAGTGGCAAGAGATGCTGGTGTTCTCTCTCTCTCTCTCTCTCTCTCTCTCTCTCTCTCTCTCTCTCTCTCTCTCTCTCTCTTCACAAAAGTACCCCTTGAGGATGGGGACACTAATGGCACTTCTCAAAAATGGCCTGTGTGAGAGGCACAGGGTGGCTGGGACACTGCATAGGTACCATCTCAATAGATCCAGAAAAGGCCTTCAACAAAATTCAACATCTCTTCATGATTAAAACACTGGAGAAAATCAGGATGGAGGGACCATATATCAACATAATAAAGGCAATATACAGCAGACCTAAAGCCTGTGTGATACTAAATGAAGGATTCCCATTAAGGTCTGAAACTAGGCAGAGCTGCCCTCTCTCACCACTGCTTTTCAACATAGTACTTGAAGTGTTATCTCAAGTAATAAGACAAGAGAAGGAAATAAAAGGGATACAAATTGGAAAGACATCAAACTAGCCCTATTCACGGATGACGTGATTCTATACCTAAGAGATCTAAAAAATTCCACCAAAAATTCCTAGAAGTGATAAACACTTTCAGCAAAGTGGCAGTATATAAAATCATCACACAAAAATTAGTAGCTTTCATATATATCAATGACAACCATGTGGAAAAAGAAATCAGGGAAGCTGTCCCAACAAATACCCTGGTATCTCCCCAATCAAGGAAGTGAAAGGCCTATACAATGAAAACATAAAAGCACTGAAGAAAGAACTGGGGGAAGACGTGAGAAGATGAATGGCCTTCCATGCTCACGGATTGGAAGAATTAATATTGTTAAAATGACCATCTGACCAAAAGCAATATACAATTCTTATCAAAATCCCAGCAACATTCTTCACAAAGTTAGAAAAAAAAGTTGCAAAATTCATATGGAATCACAAAAGGCTTTGGATTTTCAAAAATGTACTCAGCAAAATAAGCATGTCTGGTGGTATCACCATTCCTGATTTCAAGCTATACTATAAGGCAATAGTAACAAAAACAGGTACATGTATCAATGAAATAGATCGGGTATGAGTTTGAGTAACTGCAGCTACCTGATCTACAAAGTGGCCAAAAGCACTTATTGAAGCAAAGACAACATCTTCAGCAAGTGGTTTTGGAGAAACTGGACGGCCACACGGAGAAGACTGAAGTTGGACCCTTTTTCTTACCTTGCATAAAAATAAATTCGAAACGGATCAAGGACCTCAATATAAGACCTGAAACTCTAAATTGACTAGAAGTCAATTGACTTTCTCAACAAGACTCCAGGAGCCCAGGGAATTAGGAAGACACTCAACAACTGGGACCCTGTGGAAATAAAAAGCTTTTGTACCAATAAGCAAATCTTCAACAGAGTCAATAGACAACCTACTGATAGGAGAAAATCTTCACCAGCTATACAGCTCTTACAAATCAACAAAGAACTCAAAAACCTAAACAAAAAAATCAAGCACCCCACTCAAAAAATAGGGCAGGGAATTGAACAGAGAGTTCTCAAAGGAAGAAATACAAATGGCCATTAAACACCCTAAAGAGATGTTCAAAACTCTACTCATTAGAGAAATTTGAATTAAAATGACTTTGAGATTCCATCTTACTCCAGTCAGAATGGCAACCATCAAAAATTCAAATGACAGCACATGCTGGTGGGGGTGTGGGGAAGGAGGAACCCTCATCCACGGCTGGTGGGAGTGCAGACTTGTACAGCCACTATGGAATCAGTATGGAGACTAGATCCAGCCATATCACTTTTGGCCATATACTCTAAAGACTAATATTTACTACAGAGACACTTGCTCAACCATTTTCAGTGTTGCTCTATTTACAGCAGCCAGGAACTGAGAAATCAGCCCAGATGCCCATCAACAAATTAATGGTTAATGAAGATGCGGTACATATACACATTAGAGTTCTACTCATCAGTAAGGAAAAATAAAATAATCAAATTTGCAGGAAAATGGAGGAACTTGGAAAAAATCATGCTGAGTGAGTTCACACTGACTCAGAAAAACAAATGTCACCTGACCTTTCTCATCTGCAGCTATTAACCTGGTCCAGCATCAGTTAATTGTAAATATCTATAATATGCATATGGCATTAGAAGACAGACAAAAAGGGGAAATAGAGAGGGGGGAAGGGCTACTAGACAACAACTCAATGATCAAATAAAAGAAAGAAACATATAGAAAGGCCTAGGAAGTAGAGAAAGGGGAGAGGGAGGAAACACAAAACTAATGGCAGCATGAATTAACCCCACCATTCTATAAGCCATTACCCTCAACAAGGGGGAGCACGACCCAAATAAAAGAACTCCATAAAAAGAGGAGAATGAATTACCCTAAAAACATGAACTGGTAATACTGAGGGCCAGATTTGGGTCCCCCCTCAGTGAGCTGAGGTCCCCAAAATAATACAGGCTATTGTCAAAACACTTGGTTACCTGCAAGAGCTAAAAACTAAGCCTCTGTTGCTGAAGACACAACAGTCTGCATCCACAGGATATCAGTGACCATACTGGAACTGAGAGGGAATCCAATTCCCTCCCAGCCAGCCCTCATAGTGCTGGAAAGTGTAAAGAGAGCCTGGAGAATAACAGTTGCCAACAGAGTGATTAAGCAGGAGATCCTGTCAGTTACAAAATCAACCAGCTGAACAAGAAATACATACACATCTGTGCAATAGAGGCACATGAAGGTAACCAACTGCTCAGGAACTGGACACAAGACAGACTCAGTGGGGGTGAACTCATATCTAGCTCTGGGAACCAAGCCAGATTCCCTGGAACAGGAAACCAATAAGCTCCAGAAAGAACCTCCACTGCTCTCTAAGAAGAGTGGATATGCACATCAGTTTATCTCTCTAAAAACCATTCTCACTTTTGGTTGGAGAATCTGTTCTATCTTACAGATTGAGAATATGAGGGAGAACAAGGGTACATGAACCTACGAGAAAGTGACAAACAGGCGACCAATCTCCACAGCAAGTCTGATAACCCATGAAAGGTCAATGGAGACAGACACCAATGGTACCCATCAAAACCCAGGGCAAAGATCCAGAGATACTTAAGATCCCAACAACAAAGCAGACTCAAAACTCACCCACCATGACTCAAGAAACTGAGTGGAAGAGGGTGCAGAAAGAATTTAAGAGCCGTGGTTGAGGAGAATATCCAGAGACAATGTTCCCCTCAGCAACAATACACAAGGGGGAAGAAAAAAAAAAACAACAATGAAAACCTGTCTACCTCTGGTGCAGTTCATACCCCCTATCCTATGAACAGATTCAGAATACACACTGAGGAAGTACTCCAGTGGGTAGGGGACAGAGAGGAGGGAAACGGGGACACGTTCACAAGATTTGCTCATATAATATATAAATTTATTCATAATAAAGATATTTAAAAAATACATCAAGAAGAGAGAGCCGACTGTCTACCAGGAGATAGGTCACCTCCACCTCATCTGCCCCAGCCCAGAAGTCATTACAGGGGAAACCAGTTCCAGGGAAATGGCAAAAGACACTGTGGTCACTCAGACTTCATAAAAACATAGATCCAGAGTTTACAGAGAAAGCAACACTAAATCAGACCTCTATCTTGCCCACCAAGGCTCAGGGAGGTGGAAAGATTATAAGGTCCGTGGGTAGAGCCCAAGACACCATGTTTCCCCATTCCCACATTGACTGAGGCTTCTGGGTCCCCACAATGAATACCAATAACCCCACCAAAGCAGACCCTTAGCAGAATTGGGGAAGGGGAAAAAGGGGGGTCTGTGTGTGCAACTTTTTATTTTAAAAAATCAATAAATTAAAAAAATAAATTTAATATAATTTGTTAGTCTTTATCTTTGTTATATTTTATAGTCTACTGCATTCATGTTTTATTTAATCCTCCATTTAATTTGCAGTTTTAAATTTTAAATAGAAATCCCTTGTATTTGATTGTGCATCTTATTATATAAACTCAGTTATGAGTTTATATAATAAACTCAGGTGAACATAAGTAACCTTTCAAAACAAAAATAAATCTACATAAACGCTTAAAAATAAATAAAATGATCTGTATGTATTTTGTGCTAAATCTCTTTCCCTAGTTGAGGTGGACTTTTTACCTTTCTTCATATCTTTTCATAACACAGAACAAAAAGGAGACAATTTTTCTTCTAAAGATATGGAATGTATTTTGAGGGTGCTCTGCCCTACTTGTTCATTAACATAAATGACAATAAAAATGCTCAAGGCCTGTGAAAGTTGGGGTGCCTAGATCCTGTCATTGCCCTAAGTGTTCTCTTTGAATCCCCCTGAGGTGAGCTTCCTGGGTGATAAACACAAGCCATCCTAGGACAGTGCCGAGGACAATGGCGGGGATAGCCTGGGCCTGAGGCAGAGCTTGGCTGGAGCTTACTGTCTGGGGAGTGGGTGCCAGTCAGGAAGGCTGGGCCCACTGGCTTCTCCGTGGGGGCCGATTTGCCCTTGGGCCCTCTTGGTTTCCTCGTCTTACTTTTCTCTGTGAGGCTTTTGGCTGGAGTCGGGCTCTTG
>PVHP010054546.1:0-10393 GCA_004024765.1 Zapus hudsonius | reverse complement strand
GGGGGGAGGGAGGGACCAAGCACCAAGGCAGAAGAGCAGAGAGTGGGAGCCGGGAAGGACATCGCCTGAGTTAAATTATGCTCATTAATTCAATTTGAGGCAGGAATGTGTGTAAATAAGCACTGGCAGCTGTAGGGCTTCCCGTCCTGCAGGGTGCAGGCAGGAATGTGAGTCCACAGACAGGGAATCCTGCCTCCCGTCCTGGATGGCACTGCAGCCCCAGCCACAGATAATGATGGCAGGGATGGCATTATCATTATCGCATTAGGGGGGTTTAAATGCAGAGTCACTTGCCAAGCCCTAGCACAGATCAAATCTGCACTCTTCCAAGAGATTCAGTTGCTTTGACTGGCTCTCCTCTTGAGAAAACAGAATCAGTACAGGTCTGGTTTCCTGGCATTTAGCTTTGGTAAGACAGTACCTAGTCATTCACAGCCTGGCAGCGTTTCCAAACAAACCACTTTTCTCAGGCAGAGAAATAGAAAAGAGAATATTGCGTTCTGGAGGTGAGGGACAACTTCACTGTACTGTGAACCTATAAAATGTTTATAAGTTCAATTTCTGGCACTTCATAGACACTGACTGTCTGGGGAGCTGACTGATCACTCCAGTGAACATTTATTTCGCTCCCTGGGTGAATCTGCTTGCTTAACCCCTAGAAGACAGTTCCCATCTGGAGTGTTGCTCTTAGACGTTCATTGAATACTTTTCGTTCTAAAAAGATGTCTGTTTCCCCAACTCAGATATCAGCCACAGGTCCTGTCTTCCTAAATCCGGATGGGATGACTGCAAATGAAAAAAGTCTGATTCTTCCTTAATTTTATCTGGAAATGTGTTCCTGGATGCCTGTGATGATGGTGATGTTGGCCAATCAAGAGCTGGAGGGTTCCTAAATGCTTTAGAAACATGCTGGGTGGTTCCATGGCTTAGGGGAGGTTTTGCAGCCTGGAGGGGAGCTGGGATTTGCCTCAGGCAGAAGTACTGAGCTATACGTCTCTCCTCCCTTAATTTACTTTTTTCCTGCATCCCTCTTCCTAACTGTACCTCTCTCCTTTCATTCCTCCATCTGAGCTGCCTGCGATACTCCTTAAGAAGTGACCAGAAAGTCTGTGCCTGCCTGAGGAATGTGGCTTCCCCTTCCCAGCACACTGACAAGAGTCCACACAGCCTGAACAGATCAGTTCTAAGCCAGAGAAATCTAAGCAGCCCACTGGTTCTGATTATGGCATTTTCTTCCTATTAATTCCCTGGCCTTGTTTATCTTAGAATTAAACAATCACAACCTGATATGAAGGGAATTCAATCAGAGTGGGTATTTGTAAAGCGAAGGCATTTATCTCCTTTTAAAATTGGCCTTTACTCAGCCACGGGGGTTGTGTTCCTGTATTATGCCTTAATGACATGTTTATTTACCTAGACTGACACAGTTCTCTTTGGCTCTGAGTAATCTGATATTAACTTGTTATAACCAAGACTTCTTTGGAAGGAAGGCACTTTTCAAAGCAAAGGGAATTACAGTTGAAACTTCCAGTGAGAGACTAATTAAAATTCTATTCAAGAGGAGGGAGAGCAGCTGGCATGAGCGAAGGTCGAAGGTCATCTGCTGTAGGAGTTCCCGCTACTTGGGCCACACTTCATTGATCCCAGTTGCAGCTTTGGTTTCTTTTCATCCAAGATTATTACAGTAGTTAGTTCTGAAATTGTCAGGCAAGAGTATAGCGACTCTTGGATAAGGGATCTATTTTATGTATCTGTCACATCAGTGACGACATTATTTCTCCACATTATTCAACATGACACCTATATCTACCACGAAGAAAAGTTGGGGCATGGGGCCAGTGATGGTGACATAAAGTAGTTGTTGCTAGCTCTTGTTCTGGAACATTCTCACTGTGGAAATGGTGGCCCCCCGTGGCTCATATTTGGCTTGAAGGTGTATATTCTGTGTGCTTTCATAACCACAAGAGGGGTGTGTCCCGCGCCATGTACACTGCCTGCTGAACAGTGTCTCTCTATTGACCTTACTATTTTAGATCACATCCACAGGCACAGTCTTCATTTTATAAACAGGTGTGAAACACAGCTGCTACCCCACGAGGCCTTACACTCTCCACAGATAGTGTGTGCTAACAGACAGATGGTGCAAGACCTCCAGGAGCCCAGCCCGATGGGAGAAAGCATCTCTGAGACCCCCAGTGGTAGCCCCCGAGCCTCCTTGGGCCATCTGGTGGCTGTTCTGGGCATATAGGAAGAAGTCTGAGACTCAGGGCCTCTCAAGAAGAACTATCAAGAGACTCATGAGAGTAGGAAATGGTGAGAAAAGTATAAGACATGTATCATTACGTGGTATTGCTAGCTTTGCTTCTTAGAATCGTATTTGCAAGGAAAGGGCAAGTGAGCTCAGGCCCCTGACACCAGCTGTCAGTCAGTCACAACACACATATGCTTACTTATACCAGTCAATGGAGACACATGATGTCTGTGAAATCTGTAATCATCCAGGCTGTTTGCTTCGTCTGTAGAAAGCTCCAAAGGTATCCAAGCTAATTTCTTGTGTTAGAGGTCAAGGTTGGCTAGGTTTGGATGAGAAAGGGATGAGTAAGGGTTGGAAGGGGCATGAGGAGGCTTCTGCTGAGACCTTGAGTTGTTTTTCATTTTTTAAAATCTAAGTGTCATGTCCACAGGTATTTGAAAGATAAAATCGTATGGGAAATACATGTGTGATCTTGACACTATGGGTATAAATGGTACTTAGATGAAAAGTTTACTTTAAGATATGATATAGGGCTGGAGAGATGGCTCAGCGGTTAAGGCACTTGCCTCCAGTGCCTAAAGCCCTGGGTCCAATTCCCCAACACCCACATAAGCCAGACCCACAAGGTGGTGGCCCTGGTGTGTGTCCTCTCTCTCTCTCTCTCTCTCTGCTTGAAAATGAGCCCTTGAGAAGGGACCCCAGAAATGAGGAAGTGCAGAATTTAAGTAAGAAATGTAGAGCCCTTGACCAATGGGGTTCCAAAAAAAAAAAAAACTGATAAAATATGATATAAGGAAAACTTCTTTCCTCATAGCCCATTATTATTAATACATTTTTATTTATAATCAATCCAGGCAAAGAGAGAAAGAGGAAGGCTATGAATAACTCCCACAAGCAGCACCCTGAGTGGGGCTTTTCTCACACCTACCCTTTAAATTCTTCAGCTTTGATGCCTTTGCTTATGAAGTTTTGCTTTGTCCAATAAGAACTCCCAGTTTGGCTCTTCTGTGTAACTCTTTAAAGAGACCAACAGTAAGCATATGAGAGTTTTGAATCTCGGCGGACTTCTGCAAGAGGACTGGGGAGGTGTTTCAGGTAGTGCAGCGCTTGCCATGAAAGCAGAAGGACCTGAATCTGATCCCCAGAAACCACATAAAAGTCAGCCATTGGCCGGCTTGCTGATCAACCTTAGTGACAGGGAAGTTTTGTCTTGCTTCGGGGACATAATCTTCCCTAGGCTTCATAGACATTATGGATCTACATAGACTGGTATAAGTAAGAAAATGTGGGCTGGAGAGATGGCTCAGTGGTTAAGTCACTTGCCTCCAGTGCCTAAGGCCCCTGGTTCAATTCCCCAGGACCCACATAAGCCAGACCCACAAGGTGGTGGCCCTGGTGCGCTCTCTCTCTCTCTCTCTCTCTCTCTCTCTCTCTCTCTCTCTCTCTCTCTCTCTCTCTCTCTCTCCCTCTCCATATGTGTGTGTGCCTGTATCTCTCTCTGCTTAAAAAAATGAATAAATAAAATATTTTAAGTAAGAAAATGTGCACTGTGTCTGCCAGCTGGTGTGAGGTTCAGGGAGAGACTGTCTTAAAAAATAAGGTGGCGGGCTGAAGAGATGGCTTAGCAGTTAAGGCATTTGCCTGCAATGCAGAAGGACCCAAGTTTGATTCCCCAGTCCCCATATAAGCCAGATGCACAAGAGGGTGCATGTGTCAGGAGTTCATTTGCAATGGCTGGAGTGTGCCCATTCTCTCTCTTTCTGTCTGCCTCTTTCTCTCCCTCGCTTTCTCTCTAATAAATAAATAAATATTTTTTAAACATAAGGCGGAGAGTGATTGTAAAAGATACGATTTTGACCTCTAGCTTCTACATACATACATACATACACATGGGCACATGCACCTGTACCCCGTTTCCATCCCATGTAGAGGTCTACAGAGTTTATACGGCCTTTTTTCTTTTTGGTTACTTAAGATAGAGTCTCATTCAAGTTCAGGATGACCAGGAACTCACTCTTCAGCCCAGGCTGGCCTCAAACTCACAGCGATTCTTCTACCTCAGCCTCCAAGTGCTGGGATTCAAGGCTTGAGCCACCATACCGGGCAATGAGATCATTTTTTAAAGATGGAAATTTTAACACAATTGCTAATTATTTCTTTGCCTTAGGTTTTTGTGAACATGCTTTCTCTGAAGCCTTCCTCCTTGAGAATTCTTCACCTTTATATGACTTTTTGTTTGTCTTAGGTCCTATGAAGGACTAGGCAGGAAGCACATAGTATTAAATTTTACCATATAAAATGGACTTTCCTCTTTAATTTTCTACCAAAGACTAAGTTATTTGTTTATCATCTTCAGACAATGATTTCTTTGTTTTAATATTTCTGTTGCTTTGTTCTTTTTTATTTTTTTTTATTTTGTTTATTCATTTATTTGTAAGGAGAGAGAATGAGAGAGAAAGAGAAAGAGAGAGAGAGAGAGAAAATATGGGCAAGCCAGGGCCTCTAGCCACTTTGTGCATCTGGCTTATGTGGGTCCTGGGGAATTGAACCCAGGTCCTTAGGCTCTGGAGGCAGCTGCCTTAACCGCTGAGCCATTTCTCCAGCCCCCTGTTGCTTTATTCTTGATGCTAACAGCAACCCTCCCTTTTCCTAACAGACACTGGTGTCTGTCTTATCAGAGCCAGGCCTGGGTTTGATTTTTATGCAGACCTTAGCTCCCTTCCTGTTGGATGTTATCCACATCACCTCACACCCTCCCTCTAGACTCAGGGACTCTGTTCACCTCCATAGTGTGTGATCACCTGGAGCCCTTACACAACCAACCATCTTGCTGTCCCTTCTGGAAATTCTGTCTTGCTTCTGGGACATGATTCTTTCTTATTTCTTTTGACTCTTAGTCACTGGACTGTTGTACTTCATGCCCTATCCTTTAAAGGCCCAAAGGATCCTCTCATCAGACCTTTATTTTTTATTTTTATTTTTCATCCAGGCTATCGTATCTCCTAAAAACTTCAGTTTCAACTAAGCATGAATAGCTTCCTCTTTAGTAGCACATTTTCAGTTACCTACGACTTGAACCACAGTTGGCTGTCCTCTGTGTTCTTGAGTCCCCCATCCACACAGTCAGCTGACCACAGAGCAAAGGTAGGAGCATGCCCAGTTTTCTCATCATGATTCTGTGAGCACTACACCATAGCCTCTATTTCCATAGTATTTAAATTGCAGGAGATAGCGCAAGTGCCAAGAGATGACGGCAAGTGTGCAGGACTTGTGTATGGCTCCTTCAAATACCATAACATGTCACATCAAGGACCATGGACTTCACTAGTCTCAGGAGTTCCTAGAGCCAGTGTCCCAAGACTGTATGAGACAAGTTGAGGTAGACCTGTTTTTTAATCTTTTGTATTTCTTTAAATACTTACACCTGCTTGGTAAATACCAGATGAACGAAAAACATGCTCTCATTGGTAAGTTTCTTAATACCTTCTATATTCAACTTTAGAATTTTGTCCTAATAAAATACCTTCCGGTGATATAGGAGAAGAAAAAGGAGCTATTTTTTCTCCCTGCCATATTTGGCCCATTAAAAATTATTTATTTATTTATTTATTTGAGAGAGAGTGAAAGAGGCAGACAGAGCGAGAATGGACACACCAGGGCCTCCAGCCACTGCAAATGAACTCCAGACACATGTGTCACCTTGTGCATCTGGCTTTACGTGGAAACTTGGAAATGGAACTTGGGTCCTTCTGCTTTGCAGGCAGATGCCTTAACCACTAAGTCATCTCTCCAGCCCTGGTCCATTTTTAATTAAAGTCTTATAAGACTTCTTAAAGAAGTACATCCAAGGTAACCAAGGTAACTCCTCACTGAGCAATTCTCTTTAGAATTGTGGAGCAGACTGACTTTGAGTCCATGGAGTAGAAATGCTACCACACTTGAATTCTTTTTGTGTAATAGGAGTCTCTTTATTGCCAGAAGGGACTATCCTATAGCGCTGAAGCAAAGACCTATGAAATTTAGCCTTTATAAACATTGCGATGTACAGGTTCTGTGGAAACAGAAACATTTTAAGGTATTGCTTTAAAATGACATGGCAGATGTTATGAAATTTGTTTTAAGGCATTACTCGCAGGTTAAGTCATGTTTGCCTAGCTACAACCTGGAACGCATTTTTACAACTAGGTAGAGCTGTGATAAAGCGTGCTGGACCACAGGCTCCTGGCTGGGCTGTGGATTAGGACGTGAGGCTCCCCTGGCTGCACAAAGGATCCTGCTTCTTTCATTGGGAATGCAGACTTTCATTTAATGAAAATGTCTCTAATAGATGCTGTTCTTACTTTCAGTTTCAAGTGATCTGTGGTTTTTCCTGCATTTTTTTTTTGTTGGCATTTTCACATATATTTGGAAAGGAATAGAAACCCATCTGCTTCCTGAATCTGAACCATTTGGCCCATCTCGGCCTCCCTGTGGATTTAAAACCACTATACATAAGGGGCCTCCGTGACCTATGCTGGAGGAAGCATGCCACCGTTTCTGGCTCTTAATGTATGTCCATGTCCCTCCAGGAATAGCCAAGTGCCCTCTTCTAGAAAAGGACAAAAAGCAAAAAGATTAAAGAGTTTTTCTTTTGTGTGACACATTACAAAAACAAACAAACAAACAAAAAAAGCCCAAGATAATGTATTTAGCAAATTGGACTTTTTTTTTTCCTGTTTTCTTGATTTTGAGATTTTATAATCTTGAAGAAATGGAAATATGGGACTTTCAGGTCTTCCCCCCTTTGCATTAGCAGGTGGTGTCAGCTGAGGTGCTATCTTGGAACTAGGTGGCATCTCTTATTGGGAGACATTTAGTCTGGCTTTGGGAGTGAAATTGGAATTCCATGTCTCTGGAAAATAAGTTCAAAGGCAGCAGAAATGACAACAACTTCTTCATCACTGTCTTCTTTGTCTACTACTATTACTCCTTCCTCTTCTCCTCATCTTCCTTCTCCATTTCTCTCAATATATAGAGATAGACAGATAGACTGATAGATAGATAGAGATATAGATAGATATTAGGCATATAATTCTTACTTTACATGTGTGATTGCCTTTTGCATAAAGATGAGGACTGGGTGATTCAATGACTGCTGATCATGGTCTTCAAAGAATACTTAGGGCTGAAGCATTTAAAGTTAGCACCAGAGGCTGGAGAGATAGCTTAGTGGTTAAGGTGTTTGCCTGCAAGGCAGAAGGACCCAAGTTCAATTCCCCAGGGCCCACATAAAGCCAGATGCACAAGGTGGCACTTGTGTCTGGAGTTCATTTGCAGTGGTTGGGGCCCTAGCGCGCTCTCTCTCTCTCTCTCTCTCTCTCTCTCTCTCTCTCTCTCTCTCTCTCTCTCTCTCTCTCTCATGTCTCTGCCTCTTTCTCACACATTCTCATAAATAAATAAATAATTTTTTAAAAAATCAATCAAGTTAGCACCAAGTGCCATGTGGACAGGAGCCTTAACCAGGACCAAGTTTTGGACATATCAATCAAATGTGGTTTTGTCCAAGTCAGGGAGGTTATCATTGGCAAGCGGGTGTGTCCTGCCTCCATTCCCAGCTCCTACTAGACCTCCACTGTGCCCACCAGTCCTGTGTGAGGAGGGCTAGCATTTCTGCCTCTTGGGGTCCACTGTGACACAGTTCCTCTGGTCTCCTGAACCTGGTTATGCTTGACCAATGGAAGCCGCAGGATCCGATCTAGCAAGGATGTGTCAGCTCTGTAGGCATAAAGGTGTCTGTTTTACTACTAAGAATTGCTTAGTAAATGAAGTTTAGAAGACTGTCCTCCATACTGTCATTATTGGGGAACACTCTTCTCAAAGCCCGTGCCATTCAGTACCAGCTACAAAGCACAGATGCTGTTCTCAGGCTTGAGGACTGAGCCTTATGACATCTAGGCCCTTGTTTTCAGGGAGCATCTGTTCTAGAGAAGTCAGGTAGGTCCAGATATGTAAACAGGTAACAGAGCACAGGAGCCAGTGGCTGGATGCTCCCTCCTGATGGTCATGAAAGCCTCTAGGTGAGCCACCAAGTTGGCAAGGATTCAAGTAAGAGGTGCAAGTGTGATTTTACCCTAAGTAAGATGGGTATTCTTGAGAAAACTTAAAACAGGAACACTAGCCAACAGGACATGTGCTTTAAGGGAACAGAGGGCTCAACTGAAAGGTGGAGCAGGGAACGCACCTGGGAGTGGGGGTCGGTGGCAGTGAGCCTGTGGGCTGTATTGAGGGTGTGCAGAGGGTATGGTGGCAAAACAGCATTCAGAGATTCTGAAGTCAGTTGAGCGGTTTACCTGGGTGGACGGCCAGGAAGGAGCAGGGCTGTGATACAACCAGCACCCCATGTCAGGGGCTGATGTGCAGAAGCAGCAGGAGCACCAGCAAATGTCATTGTCATTGGATCTAGGCGAAGAAAACTTACTCTCCATTTGATAGAAGGCAGTGTCTACAGCACCTTAGAATCTCAGGGGCAGTTAGTTGTCTTAGCCCATTTTCTCGAGCTGTTACAAAATGCCTGACACTAGGGGATGTGTGAGAATGAAAGTTTATTTTGGCTTCAGGTTCTGGAAGCTGGCAAGTCCAAGAGCATACTGTCTGGCTTTATGTGGGTACTGGGGAATCCAGGCCAGGCTGGCAGGCTTTGAAATCACCTTTATTGGCACAGCCATCTTCCCAACCCCACTAAATGGTAATTCTTGACTGTCATGTGGTGAGAGGCTTTTCAGCCAGACTCCAGTGTGTGAGGAGCTCCTCTTCCCTTAGCCTCTGAATTTTCCCCTGTATTTCAATCCTGCCTCAGGGGAGCCTGTCCAAGCCGTCACAGTGGCATAGTGTTGAGAGCTGGGGTTCCAGGGAATGCCTTTTCACTGGTCAGCTGAATGGAGACACTGGGACCCAGGGAGGCAGAGTGTAGGGATAATGCTGGGATTACAGAGCAGCCATCTCAAATGGTGCTGGGCCAGGCTAGTGAGGGCTATTGACCGTGACCCATCTGAGAAAGGAAACCATTCTTGGGGCATCTGCCAACATCTTGGGTGGCACTAGAAATGGCTGTCAGATAATGTCAGGTTGCAGGGTTTGCAGGTATGTTTGTTTGTAAGGAAAGCAGCTGGTATGAATGGAAGGGAAAATGAGCTGACCTGAAAGGGAACTGGGATTTCTGTGAGACTGGATGACTTTTCTTAACTAAGGAGCTTCCAGTAGCATGTATTTTCCTGTAAAAGAAAAGGTACCTGTGGTGCTTGGAGTCAGGAAGTTGTACGTGTATGTATGCCTTTAATGGAATTAAATTTGACACTTGGTAGAGGTATATTTTGATATAAAATATACATTTTAATGAGAGAAAAGTTGCATCTATATCACATGAACATCATTGAATTGTGATTTTTTAAATATTTTATTTATCCATTTTAAAGCAGAGATACAAAGAGAGAGAGAGAGAGAGAGAGAGAGAGAACCAGGGCCACCACCTTGTGGGTCTGGCTTATGTGGGTCCTGGGGAATTGAACCCGGGGCCTTAGGCACTGGAGGCAAATACCTTAACCGCTGAGCCATCTCTCCAGCCCTGAATTGTGATTTTTTTTAAGAAGAGATTAAATCAGCTGGAAAGAACCACATGAGATTTTAATTCTCTGACTTTCCATTATTTTATATACAGAGCTCAGAAGCAGGGCTGAGTAGTTCCAAAGGCCAATTTCAGAGAGGAGGAATTAAGCTGGCCTTGATAATGAAGGAGGGCTGAGATTTCAAAGTTAGATTTGATTTCACTCTAGTCTTCCTTAGCTAAGCTCATAAAACCATGGAGGCTTCTTCTAGACTGTTGGCTGGGAAACTGTCTGCAAACAGGATATGGTGATTATTTGCAAATGATCATTGCTCTCTGACAATGCTCTCCAGGGAACATCTGGTTTTAAAACAGACAGAACAAGATGATTTGAATGAAAACATTATTTGTACAGGATATAAATACTAGCTGTGCTGCCAAATTTGAAAACGCCTATGTAAACCTAATTCACAATAATTTAGTGATATTAGCCTAGGTTTAAGATCTGTTAAGGAACTCGCCCGGTAGCTAGAGAAAAGAATACCAAGAACAGTTCTGGC
>PVHP010054545.1:0-10808 GCA_004024765.1 Zapus hudsonius | reverse complement strand
CAACTTTAAAGCAGCCTTAATACTCATCCACCACGACTCAGGGAACTATGTGGAAGAGGAGGCAGAAAGACTGTGAGAGCCGTGGTGGGGGAGACAATCCAGAGGCATGGCACCCCTCAGGAACAACACACTAGGGCCAGGAGAACCTGGCTGAATACTAGGCCATCCATGGTCCCCTGCCACAAGGACTGATCCAGGCGACCCATGGAGGATGTTATCCAGCGGATTGGGGAGGGGAGGGCAGCAGGGAATTGGGGATAACAACTCATTGTTTGCCCACTAAATATTGTAACTCATTATGGACAATAAAAAAAAGCCTTGGGTTCAAGTCCCAATACCAAATTATTTACATATATACATATATGTCACAGTGGTTATAAAGATCAAAATCAAGCAAGATCAAACAATGCATTGCAGACATATCTCTCCATGTGATAAATTGTGTTTGAAAATAAGAGATCATCAAACATAAGGACAACATTCAGGTTAGAGATTTCTGAAAAAAAAAGAGAGGAAGGAGGCCACAGAAGATGTCCATTTTTGCAACACTTCAGCTAAGATCTTAAGGGTTCACCCAATATTATTATATATGAAGTACTATATGTCAGCATATCATGAACAACTCAGCCACATTATTGTACCGAATACAAGAAGACAAGATTGAGGAAGTCTGAAATGAATATCCACACACTCTGCAGAAGTCCTCATGTCCTACATCAAAGATCCATTGTGCAGATAGACTAATAAACCTAGCAAGAGTACTGGATAAAAGATCAACACATCATTTCTTCACAGGGCTGGGGAAATGGTTCAGTGGATAAAGCCCTTGTGGCTCAAGCCAGAGGACCTGAGTTTGATCCCCAGGCCCCATGCAAAACACAGGAATCTATGATGGGTGCCTGTAATCCCAGCAGGCTGAAGATAAGGCAGCAAGATGGGTGGTTCAGGCAGGAGAACTTCTCCTGGGAAGCACAGCAAAGAACAATCTAGAGAGAGGGAGTGGGAGAGAGAATGAGGCAGAAAGGTGAGGGCTGACTGAAAGGTGTCCTCTGACCTCCACATGCATGGTGCCATCGGCACTCTGAACACACACACACACACACACACACACACACACACACACACACAATTTAAATACCATTGTGATCTTTACAATTTTCCTAGCAGGAGGGGACTGTAATATAAGTAATCCTGCTGTCTCCAGGACAATAGCATGTGACTGGGTGAGCCAATAGGAAAGGAGGCAGGATGGACAAGGGGATGTTCTGTTAGAGTGCCTTTCTCCCTCCCCTTCCCCCCAGTGTTGCTGTGACACCATGTGGACACATGTCTGCAATCCCAAGGTGCCTATAACAATGGGAGGTGGAGCCAGGAAAATGGAAGGTGGACCTAGGAAGGCAGCTGAACTGGCCTTCCTAACGGTGACAATAATGAGAGACACCTCGTCTCAAAGAAGATGGACGAGAAGGCAGAACAACACCCCAAGGTTGTCCTCTGGCCTCCACACGTACACTGACACATGCAGAGCCACACCCACATGTACGTACATGCACACGCAATAAAAAATTAAAAAGCAGTAAACCTGAACATCCTCCAAATGCTGAACACCCACATCTTAAACTGCACAATTTTAAAGTATTAAAACCAAAGTGATGTTTCCGAAATCTCCCAGGGAAAAAAAGGAAACCAATCACCCATTGAGAAATGAGAAGCAGGCTGGAGAGGTGGCTCAGTGGTTAAAGGCACTTGCTTGCAAAGCCTGATGCCCTGGGTTTGATTCCCTAGTATCCACGTAAAGCCAGATGCACAAAGTGGTGCATGCATCTGGAGTTTGTTTGCAGTGGTAGAAGGCCCTAGCATCTTCTCTCTCTCTCTCTCTCTCTCTCTCTCTCTCTCTCTCTCTCTCTCTCTCTCAAATAAATAAATAAAATATTTAAAATGAGAATCAGTTTGACATCTGATTTCTAAGGCAGATGGCATTGGAAAAATATTTTCAAAATGTTGAGAGAAATTATCTTAGATCCTAGAATTTTATATCAACAGAAACATCATTTTAGATAAGCATGTAATAAAGATATTTTATGCATAAACAGGTTTGCTGCAAATATCTCATTGGAAACACTTGAGAAAGCCTTCTGGCAAGAAAAGAAAAATCAGGAAAATATTGTGTAACGTAAGTGAAGTTGTACAGATTTGTCAGTATCTGCAACCGGAAGTTAAAATTCTAGGTAATACCAACAAAATAAAGACTGTGTGGCCTAGGAGGAAAACAAAAAGAAATGATAAAGAACCTCACATATGTGCTGCCCCGTACAAATCCTAAAGAAAAGATTGGAAAACTACACTCCATGTGTGCGTCCTGATCAATAGGAATTATCCTTGGAAGAAAAAGTGATTTAACATTAAACACCCATATGCTTTATCACATTAAACACAGATGTAGAGTTTAATTCATAATGCTAAATTAAAATATTTACGTGCCAGGTGTGGTGGCTCAAGCCTCTAATCCCAGCGCTTGGGAGGCTGAAGTAGGAGGTTCGCCTTTAGTTTGAGGCCAGCCTGGGCTACAGAGTGAACTCCAGGTCAGTCTGGGCTATAGCAAGACCCTGCCTCAACCCCCCCCCAAAATGTATTTATGATCTTTTAAAGGCCTCCTTGGGAGTTAGGAATAAAAGAGAATAAATGCCCTTATCTCTATAAAACCCCAGAGCAAACATCACAGGAAATGAAGAATGTTAGAAACATATCCCTTTTAAGATCAGGAATAAAATGGGCATTTTTCCCCTTGTTACTCCTTTGAACAACACAACATAAAAGTTGGAGATTAGAAAGGAAAAAATAAAACAGACTATTTGCTGATCATTCATATAGAAAAACTAGCAGGGGGCTGGGAACTGATAAGAGACCTTAGCTGGAGTCTGATGGTCGTCTTGGAGGTTATAGCACCAACTGAAAATGAATGAGCAAACCAGGTGTCATTCACAAGAAATTTTGCAGGATATCTAACATGCAATAACTTATGTGGACAAGAGCCTGCAGCCTGTACAATATAATGGGTGATTTGAATAAAATGATGAGGCTTCCCACACTCAATAAATAGACATTTTGCCAGCCATACTCTGCTAGCAAATATAATGAATGAAGGTTCTGTGACAGCAACAACGAAATGAGATCCCCAGACATAAATGCAATTCTTTTAAATTGCTAGGTGCATAAGAAAACTTAGCCAAGTCAAGAAAAATTAGAATATAGCTCTGCCTCCACATGGGTAGATAGGGCGGTGTGATTTGTGATCCATTGTTTCATATGCAAATGTTAATGAGGTTCCAATAAGACCTACCAGGACCGTTTTGTAACTTGAGTAAACGATTTTAAAAGTTTATCTGGAAAAAGAAATAGATGAGAAGAGCTAATAAGCCTTCCAACAGGAAGAATAATAAGGGCAGAATTAGATAAGTAAATACTTAGAGATACTGCACTTCTAAGATGTAGAAAATACTCTCTCAGATAAACAGAAAAATGAAACAGAATAAAAGGCTACTGCCAAAAATGGTATGAAAATTTAACATATGATAAAACCTTAAATGGATAAGTAATAGGAGTCATTCAATAATAATTTAAGAGGGTTACCTATTTGGGAAAAATAAAGTTGCAATTCATCGCCAGTATAAACCACAGGTTGAGTGAAATAGCTTATGATCTGATATATATACAGCAGAACTTAGGAAGAATCTCTCTCTCTCTCTCTCTCTCTCTCTCTCTATATATATATATATATATATATATATATATATATATATACATATATATGTGTGTGTATGGAAACATCACAGACATGCAATTGATATAGTAAATTAGTTAATAATTCTAATAAAAGTATCTAACTATACAAATATTAATACTAAAAGGGAAAATAATACAAACTAAAATCTGTCAAGTGGCAGGAGAAGAAATATGGATGGTTTATAAGACAGAAGGAAACTTAGCAGACACGTGCTGGGCAGATCTAAGTTGACAGCCATGAACGATAATGTCTTAACTAGCCAATCAGAAGAAGATGGAGAAGCTCATTTCTGAGATCTCAGCACTCAGAGGACTAAAGCAGGAGGTCTTGGGGCTGGGCTACATAGTGAGTTCCAGAACAATTTGGGTTACATAGCCAGACCCAGTCTCAAAAAATAAAATAAAAGAGGAAAAGAAACTAAAATGAGGAAATAAAACATGGAGAAATTGCAAGTTTCCTACAGCGATGATGGAAGTTTGAAGCAAGGGGATGCATTCTGGTGTTCTACTGGGTTTCTCCTTTTAAAAACATATTTATTGTCAATCATTAGATTCATTGTCTGAGCAAATCTTGTGATGGTAGCCCCATTTCTCTCCTCCCTGCCCCCAACCCACTGGGGGCCCTCCTCAGTGGGCATACTGGATCAGTTCATGGTTTCTCCTTATTATTCATTCCAGGACCCCAGTCCACAGGGTGGTGCTGATCAAATTCTCTTTGGAAGTGTCTTCACAGACAAGTCCAGAGGTGTGTCTGCTGGGTGATTCCAAATCGACTCAAATTGACGATCCAAATTAACCATCGTGGTTGGAGGGATGTCTCCACAGTGAAGATCACTTCCTATGCAAGCATGAGGGCCTGGGGAAGCCTGAGAGACCACTCGAGTTCCATTCCCAGGACCCACATAAATAGCTGGGGTAGCCATGCACCTGCATGTCTTTAACTCTAGACCTATGGGGAGCGGAGGCTGGGGAATCACCAAGACTTGTTAGAGTGACGAGCTCTGGGATCAGTAAGAGACTCCAGCTCAAGTAAGAAAAGGTGCAAGAGAGATGGATGGAAACACCCAACGTTCCACTCTGGCCTCTGCAGGTGAGCAGACCCTAACACACCTGAGTGTAGGAGGTGCCAGATAGACACATGCGTACACCACACACACACACACACACACACACAAAGATTAAGCATCACATCACTAAAAAGCTACATTCTGTTTTTAAAAATCTCAATTACAGGGCTGAGGCAATATTTCAGTAACAGGTGGATTTTAATTTTTCCTTCATATTCCATGCACTTTGCAAACTTTTCTACAATGAGCACATACACTTGTTTTATGATCCGAAATATGTAATGGATGTTAGTTTCACAAATTACATTGTAGAAATAGACCTAGAAATACATTGTTTCCTTCTGCCAATGTACTTATATGTAAATATATTCAAGAACAATGTAGTATGAGGAAGCATTAATAATTTATATATAGTGAGCCTGGTGAAATAGAAGGGTTTTGTTTGGCTTCTATTTTTACTCTGATTCGTCTACTAATTGGTACAGGTGTTCTAGCCATAAGCTCTGGTCGTGGATCCAGTGGTTCCAACGAGCTGTTTCTCAGAGTCTTATTCTCATGAACACATGCTTAATTCAGCGTTGGCACCTTCGGAGCAGTTATTAAGGACTTATTGAAGGGTGTGTATGCAAAAGCAACCCGATTAAAGTTATTCCCAACTACCTCATCCTCTCTTGCCTCCATCTCTAATATATTGCTGATTTCACAACTGCTTGTTAAGCACTTATAAGATGTCACAGTTATTTGGAGGGAAGGAAAACATAAGCAAAACACAATCCTCATCCTCAGAAAGCACTAAGCCGTGGATGTGTACGAAAGTGTATGCAACTGGTCCATCATACCCAAGATTTTCCCACCTCTAGATATAGTCAATTTTGGATAGAAGCTATAGAAAAATTATAAAGCAACAGGGCTGGAGAGATGGTTCAGCGGTTAAGGCACTTGCCAGTACCCACATAAGCCAGACCTACAAAGTGGTGACCCTGGTGCGCTCTCTCTCTCTCTCTCTCTCTCTCTCTCTCTCTCTCTCTCTCTCTCTCTTTCTCCTTGCAAATAAATAAATAAAAATATTTTTTAAAAAATAACAGCTGATGGGCTGGAGAGATGGCTCAGAGGTTAAGGCGTTTGCCTCCAGTGCCTAAGGCCCCTGGTTCAATTCTCCAGTACCCACATATGCCAGACCCACAAGGTGTTGGTCCTGGTGCCCCCCTCTCTCTGTATCTGCTTGAAAATGAATAAATAAAATATTTTTTAAAAAATAACAGCTGAGGGGCTGGAGAGATGACTTAAGGTTAAGGCACTTGCCTCCAGTGCCTAAGGCCCCAAGTTCAATTCCCCAGGACCCACATAAGCCAGACCCACAAGGTGGTGGCCCTGGTGCTTTCTCTCTCTCTCTCTCTCTCTCTCTCTCTCTCTCTCTCTGCTTGAAAATGAATAAATAAAATATTTTTTAAAAATGAAAAAAAGAAAATTATAAAGTGACATAACAATAATGTATGAGCAATATAGTATGATGAGTATTTACATCATATTAGATATTAGGCATAATCTAGAGAGGATTTGAAACACATGGTAGTGGACAGGCAAGTCATAAGCAAATGCTACAAAGCCAGTTTGTGTAAGGCAAGAGCGTCTCCAGGTCTGGTGTCCATGGAAGGGAGCCTGGAACCAATCCCCCGTGGATATTGAGTAATAAACTGTATGTGGACAGCTACACACAAGCGAGAAGGAATGTTATGTAATCAGTGTGTGTAAACACAATTAATATGTCCTCAGAGGCGGGAGTGTCTTTGTCTGGGATAGCTGGAGAAAATGACTCTAATTGTCTAATGCAATCTGAGTAGGGTTTTTGCAGCAGGGGTGGGAATTGGTTGGTAGGTGGGCATGGGGAGTGTATTTCCACAAGGAAGGAGAGCTTCTGGGGGGCCACGGCCAACACCTGCCCGGAAGATGAAGAGCAGGTGTTGTCAGGAGGGAAGAAGCTAAGGTTGTTTTGGTAAACTAGGTAGTGGACAGAGTTTTTTTTTAATTTTAATATATATATTTATTGACCATAATGAGTTACATTATTTAGTTGGCAAACAATGAGTTGTTATCCCCAATTCCCCAATGCCCCTCCTCCCCAACCCCAATCAGCTGGATATCTATCCTCTTCCGTAGGTCGTCTGGATCAGTCCTTGTGGCAGGGGACCATGGATAGCCTAGTACTCAGCCTGGTTTTCCTGGCCCAAGTGTGTTGTTACTGATAATCTCCCCCACCACAGCTCTCACAATCTTTCCGCCCCCACTCAGTTCCCTGAGTCGTGGTGGGTGTGTATTAAGACTGCTTTTATGTTGTGCGCTTAGGGGGCTTTGTGTTGAAAATTGTTGGTTTCTTTCCCCCTGGCTTATCCTGTGTTGATTCAATGGCTGTGGCTCTGGGTCCCTTGTTTTGGACAGAGTTTAAAGGACCTTCAGTTCCAGGATAGAGAGTTGAGCTGGGCCTGCACTTCTTCAGCAATGAGAATGTTCCTGAACATGACAGAGCAGGATGAAACTGTGTCTTGAGTAGTCTGTTCTGGTATGAGGATACAGCCAGCAGCTCAAACTCGACATGCTAAAAAGGACTCTTAATTCTTTTCCCATTTCCTTTCTCTCCCATGCCCCTTTTTCTCCATGATCTGAGTTATCACCAGTAATCTCTGCAGCAACCTAAGTTATAAACTACAATCAGTCCTCTAATACTTACAACCTTGCACACCCATCATCCAACAAATCCCTATATTCCACACCAAGTATTATACTCAGTGCAATGTTAGGCTCAGGAGACACATTGGTAAATAAAGCTCAGATTGTTCCTTAAATAGTTTGAACTTCAAAGGGCAAATTGATCCATCCAAAAGTAGCTAAAATGGTAAGACTCCTCACTCTCAGCTAGTCTGAAAGCCTCTTCCAGGATAATGGTGGTAGACACTGAGGAGACTCAAAACTCATCAAAGCAGAAAATCAGAAGACCCTGAGATCTCAAGTCTAAAGGAGACTTATAACACGCCCCCAAGGCTCAGGGGACATACAGGAGAGGAGGTGGAGATGTTGTAAGAGCCACAGGGTGGGAAAGCGTATCCTTAGGCATTGCGCACCCCCCTCCCAAGACTGACTGATACATTCGTGACCCACATTGCATACTGATAACCCCACTGAAGAGAGTCCTTGGTGGAATGGGGGCAGGGGAGGGGGATCATAAAAGAATAATCCAATGAAAATATGACCAATAGGCAAATATGCTCATACTGCAAAGTAGTGTACCATCAATGAAAAAAAAAAAGATGAGTTCTGAAATGAGGGCAAGGTACAAAGCAAGAGATTTCAATTTCCACACAGAAATGACAAAGTCATGGGGTTGAGATTGTTTAGGAAACAAACAACAAGAGAAGAGAACCGAGAACTCAATTTATTTAGCCAGCAAGAGAGAATCATTGTGGAGGGATTGAAGAAGAATCCTCTGGAGAAATAGGAGGAGCACGTTGGTGCAATATCAGAGAGATTCAAGAAGTGTGAATGGGAGGCATGCCTAGGTGTGGTCTTCCAGGTGAGAGGCAGGTAGAGAAGTTGGAACTGTGTGTGACTGATTATTTCCCATTATTTCTCCTCCTCCTCCAGGCTAGACTGTCTTCTGTCCATGGAACGCTCGGTTCATTGGTGAGAAGAGCTATCCACTTTCCTGAGACCCAGGCCCTAGGACATAAGTGTATCGTTTCAGCCACATGCCACTGCTTTAAGCATGTCGTGAGCCCAGCCTTTATTCAGAACACTGAGAAATATACACCATCCCTGGATGTGAGGAGGGGGAAAGTCATATTTCAGAGGTGTGACTATGAGAAGTGGTCTTGAGCTGAGAAGCAATGATGGGTATTTGACAGTTTCCCCTGAACTAAGAGATTTAAAAAATGAAATATAATTTCATTGTTATAAAATGTAAGGGTGAGCACGTTTCGTTATATTTTTAAAATCTCATAAAGGTGAGCATGATTTTAGGGGAACAAAATTATTTAAATACAATGCATAGTTTAACCTCAAGAAATGAGTGGATGAAGCTATGAATAGAAGCATCAGTGTGACCATTTCCCAAGGACTGATGTCTCTAAAGATGAACTTCTGACTATATAGAAGCATGTGGCCACTTTAATGTAATATAGTCCAGGACTATAGCAGGGGGAAAAAATCATTGAACCATTGGCATGGTGGATTCACTCAACACAAGGCAAGTCAGTAAGCTTTAGCTCAGCATCATTCTTTTTAAACAGATCTTTGATTAATTAATTAATTTGTTTGTTTATTTTCTGATAGGGTCTTGCTCTAGCCCAGACTGACTTGACCTGGCCTAGAACTCACAGCAATCCTCCTGCCTCAGCCTCCCATAGGCTGGGATTAAAAGTGTGCACCACCATGCCTGGTTTAACAGATTTCTTGAGATCTGCTATACACCGTATGTCCTGGTTTGATCCAGGTGTCCCCCACAAATAAATGAATGTGTTCTGAGTGATCGATCTTCAGCTGATGGCAGTTTGGAATTTAAAACCTCATTGGAGCTGTATTGTTGGAGATGGGTTTATGGGGATTATAAACCAGCTTCCCCTTGCCAGTGTTTGGCACACCTTCCTGCCGCTGTTTGCAGTGCTGTGGCGGAGGTGATGTCCAGCCCTCTGCTCATGCCATCGTTTTCCCTGCCAGGATGGAGTCTCCCCTCAAGTCCATAAGCCAAATAAACCCATTCCTCCACAAGCCACTTTTGCTTGGGTTCTTTCTGCGCAGCAACTAGAATGCTGACTGCGACGCCATACAACTCATTTATTTAATGAGCACAGAATCCCAGGCTAGAGAAACGACTCAGTCAGAAAGGTGCTTGCTCTCCAAGCATGAGGACCCGAGTATGGATCCCCAGCACCCACATTCAAACTGGATGTGGCCTGTCATTCCAACACGGGGGGAGGTAGAGAAGGGAAGATTCTTACTGGAGTTTGCTGGCTAGCTAGCCTGGCCTAGCTAAGTGAGCTCCAGGTTGACAGAGTCCCTGTCTCAAAAAAAAAAAAAGGTAAAGAAAAATGGAGGAAAACACTGAGCATTAAACCCTGGCCTCCACACACATATATGCACATACATACACCACATAGGCATGTGTGCCCACATACATGCAAACAGGCTAACATACATGTAAATAGGCAAAAAATAAAATACCCACAATTTCAATGTACATACAGAGCTTAAAGTGTACAATTCAATAGTTATTATATTCATGCACTTGTGTTAAGAACTGCCTTTTCTCTTCATGAAATTACTCTTTGGGTCTCTGGTTTTGAAGAGTATTTTATCTGATATTAAAGCTGACTTTCTTAGTCTTGGTACTTGAATGGGATATCTGTTCTCAACCTTTTTCTCTCAACCTGTCTGTGTTTTTGTGTTTAAAATATCTGTCATGAAAATGCTATGAACTTGGGCCTTGCTTCTGTGACGAGTCTGAGAACACCTTTCTCTTAATTAGAATGTTTTAATAAGTATCAAGATGGTTGCATCTCAATCTCTACTCATTCTCACCTGTTTCATTTCCTCTTCTTCCTTTCTAGTCCATTCGTGTCAAGCATTCGTTAGTGTTCTCTCTCTTACTCTCTCCTGCTTGCCTGACATTTTCTAGCTCAAGGCTTTTGAGACTTTGTTGTTATTGGTTTTAGGGTTTCTGTTGTTATTTCAGAAATTATAATTTACATTCTTATCCGCTTTGTCTACTTTGAACTAATATTGTTCCAGCTCTCTTTCTCTCCTCTCTTTCTCTCTCTCTTCCTCCCTCTGAGATATGTAGACCAGGCTGGCTTCAAATGTGATCCTCCTGCCTCAGCTTCTTGAGGACAGGGGTTACATATGTGGGCTACTATGCCTGGCTACCATTTCTTTTGCAAGAATTTCCCATTTTTAAATGCTCTCTTTTGA
>PVHP010054544.1:0-10437 GCA_004024765.1 Zapus hudsonius | reverse complement strand
TCCCCAGAGAGATCAAGAAGGTCCATTTTCAAATAACTCACTTAAGACTATAGATCCATCGGAGGAAATGTGGTAAGTCTGAGAAACAGGTAAAATCTGCCTTCGGAGTCAGTCCACACTCAATTCCAAGAAGGGCTACACTCAGGAAATGCTCGTTAAATGCCCAATGGATAAGTGAGTTTCATTGCTTCAGAACTCCATCTCATCCTCTCATTATTTAATGACTGAGGACTGCCCCCATGGTTCCTGATACCAGTCATGCCCTCTTGGATTTAAGAAGCACTTGCTGCGTCTCAGGATCTTTGCATCCAGATTCTTCATAGAGGGGAATTATCATGGCCCAGTTGGCAGTATCTCCTAGGATGTGTTGTACACTCTACAATGGAAAAATCCATTTTCTAGGAATGGAGCATATTTCGGCAAGTAATCTGTTCTATGAAAGAAACAAACTTGAGAAGGCATCTTGTCAAGCCCCTCCCGTCGCAGTCTCTCCACACACCCTTAAGTCCCTAAAATGCTGACTCCAGAAGAGAAGAGAGAGAGAGATGCAATCCAGAAGGCTGGATTAAAGAGACAGCATCTCATCAGAACGTCAGATCCAAGACAGCAAGGACTTTGCCTCTTCCATACCACCAGGGAATGGGCACAGTCCGGCATATACCATGCACTGGACAAGATAAATAAATAATTTGTATATCTGTAATAATAATTTTAAACAATGTCACTGTACTCATGAATAGCATAGCAGCTATGGCTGCCTGCACACAAGACCTACCCATGATTCAGTTAAGGCTGAATGAAACCACAGAGGAAGTAGTGAGATGAGCGAGAGTGCAGTTTCCACAGTGAGCCTGTCACCCTGTGCCAGGACAATGGAGACAGACACTGAGGAGACTCAAGAGGGTCCAAAGCAGAACTCCAGAAGCTGCTAAGAGCTCAGTACTACAGTAGACTTAAACCCACCCACCACGGCTCAGGGAATTTTGCAGAAGAGGTGGGTGGAAAGATTATAAAAGTCATGGTGAGGGGAATACCCAGAGTCATTGCCCTCCAATCAATGGCTGACTGCTGATCACATGACTCCTAGCCCTCAACCCCTTGGTGTACCCAGTAATCCCACCAAGGAGGGCCCTCAGTGGAATGGGGGCAGAGAGGAGGGAAATGGTGCCAACACATGACTTGTACATATGAAGGGTCTACGTCATTAATAATAATAATAATAATAATAATAATAATAATAATAATAATAGAACAAGCTCAGGGTCTTTGTCTTCTCATCCCACCTTGTTTAAGACAGGGTCTCACTTGTTTTCCCACTGAGAAGGGCAGAGATTCAGGATTCTTCTTAATGTCTCTTATTAACGTATTTATCCTTGGATTACAGGTGCATGTACCACTTTGCATCTGGCATGATTGCTTGGTAAATAGACTCGGATAGACAGGTTATGGAGCAAGTATCTGAAACCACTGAGCAATCTCCCTGGTCCCCAGAGGTATGATTATGCAAACAAGGGCATGCTTCTTAGGGGTTGTGATTTCTTTCCTACTTGCAATAAAATTCTACCCCCTTGGGGACAGGAGAGATGGTTTGGTGATTAAGGCACTTGCCTACAAAGCCCAAGGACCTGGGTTCGATTCTCCAGTATCCATGTAAAACCAGATACATAAAGTGGTGCGTGCAAATAGAGTTTGTTTGCAGTAGCTGGAGGCCCTGACTCACCCATTCTCTCTGTCTCTCTTGCACTTCTCTGTTTGCAAATAAATAAATAAGTAAATATTATTTTAAAAGTCTATCATTTATTCCTTACTTTCAGTCAAGCCCATCCCTTGCATGTCCTCCTCTAACGATACCTAATATAATAGTGTATTTTCTGATTCATATTTCCTTCTGTTCCTACTACACTTTCTTGAAGTCAGAGTTCACCTTGGATCGCTCGCCTTTGTGTTTTCAGTACTCAGTATCTTGTCTAGGAAAATGAGAGGCTGGAGCTTGGACAACAGAGAAATGAGGGCACCCGAATAATTAGTTAATAGACCATGTTTGTTTAAAGAACAGATATAGGGACACAGGTCATTCTTTTTCCCATCCATAGCAAATATCAAATACTTACAAAGTTTAATTCTACTAAACCACTGTGTTTTAAACATAATTATCAACCTACAAGCTAGGTCGGAAACTTAACCTCCATGAAACCATGTGAGAGAAGGGGACCAAGCAGAGGTGTTTAGTTAGAGTGTTTCACCTTTGTGGGTGGATTAGTACGGACAGAAAAAAGATATTAAAGCTGTGGATGTAATTTCTCTCTTTCTATATATTTTTCTCCCTTTCATCTTCTTTTCTTCGTTTCTTCTTTTTCCCTCCTTCTGGTGCCCGTGTGATTGGTAGCAAGAAATCTTTTGCCTTTTGTCAGCTTCTTGGTCTCAGACTTTCTACCATCCAAAACCATGAGCCAATATATCTCTGGTCATTATAAGTTATCTAGTCTGAGGTGGTCCGTTATTCCAACGTGAAGTAAACTAAGACAGCCTTCTGATGCAGCCTCAGTAAACGGCATCAGCATAGGGCCCTAACAAGAAATTTTTACAAAATACATTTCACTCTTGTTGCAGTCAGCTTTCTTGTTGCTGCACAGAAAGAACCCAAACAAAAGTGGCTTGTAGAGGAATGGGGTTATTGGCTTATGGACTCGAGGGGAGACTCCATCCTGGCAGGGAAAACGATGGCATGAGCAGAGGGCTGGACATCACCTCTGCCACAGCACTGCAAACAGCGGCAGGAAGGTGTGCCAAACTCTGGCAAGGGGGAGCTGGCTTATAACCCCATAAGCTCGCCCCCAACAACACAGCTTCATCGAGGTTGTAAAACCCAAACTGCCATCAGCTGAGGATCGATCTATCAGAACACATTCAATTGTTTGTGGGGGACACCTGGATCAAACCATGACAACTCTCATAATACTTATAACTGAATTATATTTACCTAGCTCAGTTTCTTACATATAGCTCTTTCTTACATGAAATCCCAAGAAGAAAGGAACTGTGTCTTATACAGTGTCCTAGATCTTATACCCCCAGATCTGACACAAGGCTTGTTACAAGTTCAATGCCTCATAAATATCTGCTGGCTGCATTGGAAGTGTACAGTAAGCTGGCAAACTATGATACCTGAAAGTTGATGAACATGTTCTTTTAAAGATGGAAGTCACAGGGACCTATGCGGAAGAGGGGGCGGAAAGATTGTGAGAGCCGTGGTGGGGGAGACTATCCAGAAGCATGGCACCCTTCAGTATCAACACACTTGGGACAGGAGGACCGGGCTGAGTACTAGGCTATCCATGGTCCCCTGCCACAAGGACTGATCCAGACGACCCATGGACGAGGTTATCCAGTGGAAGGGAGAGGGGAGGGCAGCGGGGAATTGGCGATAACAACTCATTGTTTGCCCACTAAATATTGTAACTCATTATGGACAATAAAAAAATATTAAAATACAAAGACCCCAAAACTCACAAACTTAAAGCAGCCTTAATACTCATCCACTACGACTCAGGGAACTGAGCAGAAGAGGGGGCGGAAAGATTGTAAGAGCCATGGTGGGGGAGATTATCCAGAAGCATGGCACCCTTCAGTATCAAGACACTTGGGACAGGTGGACCAGGTTGAGTACTAGGCTATCCAGGGTCCCCTGCCCCAAGGACTGATCCAGATGGCCCACGGAGGAGGATATCCAGCTGATTGGGGATGGGGAGGGGGACATTGGGGAATTGGGAATAACAACTCATTGTTTGCCCACTGAATAATGTAACTCATTATGGACAATAAATATATATGTAAGACTAAAAAAAAATACAACAGAAAAAAAAAATGGGAGTCAACCTTAGCTGCTGCCTCTCCGGAGCTGAGATCATGTCTCAGGGCAGAAAAAGAAAGAAAGAAGCAGAAGCTAATCACCACATTCACAGCTCCTGGCTCTTTCCTTTCCTGAAGCAAGAGTCTGCTTTCCCTTTCAGGTAGGCCCAGGCTGCTGTGCATGTCCATTCCATGATCTTCCGGGAACCCAGTGGAAATATAACTTGGCACCAAGTGAATGGACTGTATTCTGAAAGGGAAGAAGGTGATTTCCACCAGATCAGTCAAGCCAGACTGCCAAATGGCTGCATTTGTTTGGTGATAGGGTAGAGGAAGGAAGAGCAATAGTAACCCCAGCTGTGGTAGTTTGAATAAGGTCCCCCAGTAGAATTTATTATAATTGTGTTGATTAAATTGTTAATTGTCTCCAGGCTTCTGGCTGGAGGAAGTGTCACTTTGGCCTGGCCTCCTGGGGTCATGACACCCTTTCTAAATTGGATGCAAATTTCTAGGAATACATATCAAAACAACAGCTGGAACCCCAGGTCTGGCAGTTCTGCAGTTTGTGAATTACAGTGTGCTACTATGTGCTTGCTTGCTTGAGGTGCTGGTGGTGGGTTTTCTCTCTCTCTCTGCTTGCTTCTGTGAAAGGGAGCCAACCTTTTCCTTAACTTCCCCCGGATCTGTTAATTTCAATAAATACTTTCCTCCCCAAAATTGTGCCTGGTTTGGAGATTCATCCCAGTGGCGTGTGACTGATGACAACACCAGCCAATGGTGTAATGCAGTTCTCAGGAAAGAGAATAGGACACTTTCCTTGGACATATACTACGAGGAGAAAAGTGTGGGGAGGGATGTGTACTTTTGAAAGCTCAGAACATCACAGATCTGAGTAACACAAGCCTTTCCACACAGAGCACCATCTTCCTTCAGTGCCTACCTTAAACCCACCTCAATTAATCCTCTAATGCTCCTTTTCCTATAAACAGTAGTTAGCAAGCACACATCCACTGGGGTACAAAGTACTGACAAGTTGTGTTATAGTCATGGCTGAGTTGCTGGGGATTCTGTAATGTAACCATGGAAGCTGGTCTCACCTCTTCTGATGTGAAATGTTGTGCTTCTCTTAATCTGTCCCCTATAGATTCAGAGTGTTCATTTTCATTCTGTTTGTGACTGAGAGATCAAGAATCACATATGAGCCAGATGAATAAATCAAGTGTGGTTTATTCATTCATGGAAAGTCTTATTATAGAGGATTCTTCTCAAACTAAAGGCAAGTCTTCCTAAAGGGATCGGCTTCTCCTGACCCCAGACACCAGAGTATCAGTGACCGTTATCACTTTATCGTCAATCAGGAGACATCTGATAGACTGGATTATATGATCTTCTTCAGGGATTTTCTATCATGTGCTATCTATCTATGTATTTTCTCATCTATCTATCTATCTATCTATCTATCTATCTATCTATCTATCATCTATCTATCCATCTAACTATCATCTAGCTAGCTATCCACACATATTTATCATCTATCTAACTATATCTATCATCTATCTATTTTTATTTTTATTTTAGAGACAGGTCATATAAGCTTTGCACTGTCCGTCCTCTGGCCACCATGTTCCAAGTGCTGGAATTATGGGTATGTATAGTTGTCTGTCACTTAAATGATATTGAGATGTAGGTTTAAGTTGTAGAAAAAAAATTTGTTTTCTCATATGAAGAATGTAGTTTCTGTTCACCTGGAAAGTATGAGTGTGTCTGCTCCTCTGTGACAAGGAAACCAATGGAGAAGACTCCTGGTTTTCATCATTCCTAAACAAAGATGCTACAAGCCTTTGGACTTTCTTGGGAAACCAATAGATAGGTCTCTTCTGTCTGAGAGACTCTAGTCTAGAACTTGTTAACAAAGAGTCAGTTGGTTAGAAAATAGGAGCCTAGAAAAGGGAATGAATGTGTGTTAATAAAAAGGACTTTAGCTGAGCCCCAGTCTCTCTGGGGTTTTTGCCAGTGAAAGAGACTAAAGCAACCAAGAAAGCCCAAGTGTAAAAGTAGGAATGTCTCAGCCTCTTCAAAGAACCGTGTAATAACTACTCATGTGACAATAACTGACCACAGGAGTCTCTTCAACACAATTTGAACTTATTATGGTAGTTGTTTCAGGGAACTATTATCTGTACTGTGTTGTTTAGGTTTTTCAGGATGAAGCCGTTTGTGAGACATTGGGTTCAATGTTCAGTGCTGAAACAGTGCTTCTCAAATTTCAATATGAACGTGAGTCAGCGGGCCTTATAGCCAACATTCAAATTCTCGTTTAGTATATCAGGGGATTGCTGATCTCAAAATACCATATTTCTAACTCCAAGTTGACATGGGTAATTCTGGTCAGTGGACCACACTTTAAGGAGGGAAATGCCAGAATATCTCTCACTTTGTTGAATTGACTCCCACTTCTTGTTCTAGATTTCTCATTAGACATAGTTGAGACAACCTTTGTTGCAGTCAGCTTTCTAGTTGCTGCGCAGGAAGAACCCAAACAAAAACGGCTTGTGGAGGAATGGGTTTATTTGGCTTACGCACTCGAGGGGAGACTCCATCCTGGCAGGGAAAACGATGGCATGAGCAGAGGGGTGGACATCACCTCTGCCACAGCACTGCAAACAGCAGCAGGAAGGTGTGCCAAACTCTGGCAAGGGGAAGCTGGCTTATAACCTCATAAGCCCACCCCCAACAACACAGCTTCATCGACATTGTAAAACCCAAACTGCCATCAGCTGAGGATCGATCTATCAGAACACATTCATTTGTTTGTGGGGGACACCTGGATCAAACCATGACAACCTTGTACCTTATAAAATTGTATAATAATTATATAATCAATCCACCACCTGTTTTTATAAATAAAGGTCTTCTGCAGTACAGATATCCCCATTCAGACACTGTCTGGTATGATACAATATCAGAGTTAATTAGTTGCCACAGCGACCATATGGTCTATAGAGCCTAAAATATTTACCATCTGGCCCTTTACACAAAATTCTTGATGATCCCTGGCCTAGAAGTTTGAAGATAGAATTTCTTTCTTTTTCCTATTTTTATTTTGTTTGAAGATGTAATTTCTGATTATCTTATTGGTCTAGAAGTTAGTCACATAAGATACTTTTTAAGCTAGCCACACTAAAAACAAAAATAAAAGATCATCTTAAGTACTTTTGGGTCAGAGAAGAACTAGCTTTTCACATATATCTGGTTCATGTAATCTGACCAGTTGGGGAGAACTTGGGAGATGTTTTATTTCTGCAAATACTAAACCCCTTCAATGCACCTATAATTTTTTGGTTGGGTCTGACCTCTGCATAACTATCATGCTGGTTCTGAAGTGAACCCCAAGCAAAAGTGGCATTTAACTATGGGTGTAAGGTAGTTCTCACTCATCCTGGAACTCAGACCAGAATGTGTGGTTGGCTCACCTCACTGGGTAAAGATCCAATCCTTCCAACAATCCCCGTTTCAGATGAGTTAGTGTCGATTCCAATCTTGACATAGAATTATGAAAGCATCAGAAAAAAAGGAAGAAGTAACTCCTTGCCAACTGCTTGAGGAATTTGAACTGTGCCAGAAAAGAAGCTTTTGTCTATATAAGCTCCTAGCCTGCCACATTGGCCCAAGCAAATGGATATAAAGAAAATGAAGTTAGGCTTCGTTCCATCTTCTATAGGGCACATCTGTCCAAAACCATGGACTCTGACCAGTAAACCCCAGGCTCAGAATTGGGTAACCCTCCCACTGTGAGGTGTTGGCCAGGGGGGACTCATGAGGTCCCCAAAACAATGTAGGCTGTTGCCAAAACACTTGATTACCTGCCAGAGCTAAACGGTAAGACCCAATTGCCAAAGACACCACAGGCTACAGTCACAGGACATTGGAATACCATGCTGCTATCCAAACTGAAAACTAGCTGGGTCCTGACTCATCCTCCTAGTTCTGGCAAGCCCTATGGGAGCTGAGGGAGGACAAAAGTCACCAACAGCATGAAAAAGCAAGGGACCCTGCAGACTATGAAATCAACCAGTCGGACACAAAATAAACACTTATCCAATAGTGACACACAGCCTCTGCAGGTAATCAACTGTTCTCTGATTGGACCTGAGGCCTGCTCAGTGGGAGAGAACTCATATCTGGTACTGGAAACCAAGTGAGAATCCTGTGGTCAGGAAACGCATGGACTTCAGAGAGAAATGCCCACTGCTCTCTGGAGATGAGTGGGCAAACACACCAAAAAGTCTCTCAAATAACTATGCATATCTCCTTTAACCCAAGATGCTCTTATTCTTGGTTGTAGTGTTGAGGTCCGAAGTTGGGCACTCCTCACAGAACAGAAGACACTCACGACAATGCAAGTCACACAGGGAGGTTTTTATTATTCAGCATGCTGACTGAGGTCTGGGATTAGGCTCAAAAGTTGAATCTCTGTCCCGGACCCCCTTCTGCCTTCTTCACTAGGTTTTATAGGTTTGAGTTTTCAGGCATATGACATCTCATAGTCATCTATTAATTTATGGCATACAGGTGGCTGTTGGAGGTTACCAGCATGGGAACCTCACAGTTCTCTACAATCTCTACTAAACAGTTATCCGCTATCTTTTCTAACCAGTTATCTGCTATTTTTTTATGGCCCACAGATGGCTCATGGCCTTTTAACCCACACCTGGCCACAGCTAAGTGGTCACTTTAATCTCCATCTGGTTGTTTATTTAAAGACATTCCTTTAAACTCAGACCTTCTTTACCAGTGATTTTTTTTTCTTCCTCCTGAGAAGGGAGTAGGGGCTTTTCGTCCCTCTGTTCCTTTGATGTTGAAGCTGACTAAGGAGGTGAATTGCCTGCCCTCAATAGTAGAAACTGTTTTATTTTACAGATGGCAGAGAAAATGTAGGGGAAGCAAGACCCATCAATAAAATGAGAAAATAGCTGACTGCCCATTACGAGACATGTTACCTCTTCCACATCTGCTGGGGCCCAGTAAGATTTGCAGAGAAAACTGTGACAAGAGCACTGCTCTCACCGTTAGCCTGACAACCAGTTCCAGGGTGATGTTGACAGGCATGGTGATCAATCAAAACCCATCAAAGCAGAAATTCAGACGTTACAGAAGAACTCATTACTAAATTAGACTGCTAACAGGTTTGCAATAGCTAAGGGAACATTGCAGAAGAGTGGGCAGAAAGATTGTAAGAGTAACAGAGTTGGTAGGAATACCCTGAGGTTTGCCCCCCCCCCACAATATTACTGGGAATGACAGAGGCCTTCATGACCACACAATGAATACAATAACCCCACTGAGGAGAAGGGCCCCCAGGGAAACAGGAGAAGGGACAAGGGGATAATAGAAGACAAACTGTTATATAAAATTAAATTAAAGTACAAAACTGAGGAAGGATGCGTGTTGCAGGGGGCAATGATATAAGTAAGGTGTTCATCCAAGTTTGGAACAAGGACTCCTGAGAAGGAAATTATCAAATCAACAGAAAATGAGTCAGAGTGGAAACATTAAAATTCATCTGGGAGATTCAGAAGACTTTGTCCAAGTTGGTAAGTCTTACCCCTAACTCAGGTAAAAATACCAGCACATTTGTGTGTCTGTGTGTGTGGGGGGGGGATGTCCAGCAGCAGAAGGATGGGTCCACGACATAGGCAGAAGAATACCACCTCAGGAGAGGATGCCCAAAACAAGGAACTTTATCCCATTTAGGGATTTCTTCCCTTCACTGTCTCATCCACTTCCTTCCCTTTCTCCCATACCCCTCCTTCCCCTCCCCTTTATTTTCCACCCTTCCTTTTCTCCCATCTACAAATATGTATCGTTGTGTGCTCTGCACTAACATTATAGGGTTTAGAAATGTTATGCTGAGAAAATTAGCAGTCTCTGCTTTCAGGAAGCTTAGGAGTCTAGTGAAGTAGGCAGGCATTAATAAAACAATGTTACATATAAATATGTAATCACTCTAAGTAAGACATGTGGTGGATGCCCAGCTGAAGCAATACATGAAGTCTAATCCCACCTCAGGGGCTTTGCACTGGAATCATTTTCCCCAGTCCCTTAGACTGTCTGTGTCACTTCCTCCAATCCTGTACCCAGACTTGGTTCCAACAGCCAGAACTTCCTGCATGATCTGGGGCATAAAAATATCTCAAAAATATCTCTTATCTCACTTTATACCACTGACAGTTTTACCTTCACAATCGTCACTTCCTTTATGTTAACATGTAATATATTTTCTTCTGGTCGTTGCTTTTAATGTCCCTTTGTAGAGAAGACTGGAATGAAGTACCACGCAAGCATGACCTTTGTTGCAATCCCAGTCTTCCTAGTACCCATATTATCTTATTAAAAACATAGGTACAAACTTGAGGTGATTTGAAATAATGTAGCAGACAAATTTTCAGAGACTAATTAACTAGATTAAGAAGCATGAGGGCTGCAGAGATGGCTCAGGGGTTAAGGCACTTGCCTCCAGTGCCTAAGGCCCCGGGTTCAATTCCCCAGGACCCACATAAGCCAGACCCACAAGGTGGTGGCCCTGGT
>PVHP010054543.1:0-10426 GCA_004024765.1 Zapus hudsonius | reverse complement strand
ATAATTCACCACATTAACAAACTCAACAGCAAAAACCACATGGTCATCTCAATTGATGCTGAGAAGGCTTTTGACAAAATTCAACACCACTTCATGTTCAAAACCCTGGAAAGAATAGGCATAGATGGACTATACCTCAAAATGATAAAGTCAATATACAGATCTCCTAAAGCACAAATCATCCTCAATGGGGAACGACATAAGGAGTTCCACCTCAACTCAGGAACAAGACAGGCATGTCCACTCTCACCACTGCTATTTAACATAGTGCTTGAAGTTCTAGCCCAAGCTATAAGACAAGAGAACCCCATAAAAAGGATACAAATCGGAGAGGAAGAAGTCAAACTATCCCTCTTTGCAGATGACATGATCTTATATATATATCAGATCCAAAGAAGAGTATTAGTAATCTCCTGAAGGTGATCAATGCCTTCAGCAGAGTGGCAGGATACAAAATAAACACACAAAAATCAGTAGCCTTTCTATATACAGAAGATAAGCATTCGGAAAAAGACATCAGAGAAACGTTCCCGTTCTCTATATCCTCTAATAAGATTAAATACTTGGGAATATCACTAACCAAGGTAGTGAAAAACTTTAATAAGGAAAATATTGAAACACTCAAAAGGGAAATAGAGGAGGATGTGACGAGATGGAAAGACATTCCATGCTCATGGTTAGGGAGAATCAATATAGTAAAAATGGCAATCCTGCCAAAAGCAATTTACGGATTCAACGCAATGCCAATAAAAATCCCAACCTCCTTCTTCACAGGCATTGAAAAAATAATCTCCAAATTTATTTGGAAGGGTAAGAGACCTCGAATAGCTAAAACTATTCTGAGCAGGAAAAATTATGCAGGAGGTATCACCATACCGGACTTTAAAACATACTACAAAGCCATAGTAACTAAAACAGCATGGTATTGGCAGAAAAACAGACAGTCTGACCAGTGGAATAGAATTAAAGACACAGCCTTTAATGCAAGTAACTTCAGCTTCTTAGTCTTCGTCAAGGGTGCCAACAATGTATGCTGGGCCAAAGATAGCATCTTCAACAAATCGTGATGGACAAATTGGATAAAAACGTGTAAAAAAATGAAAATAAACCCACTCCTCTCACCATGCACACAGAACAACTCCAAATGGATCAAAGACCTCAATATCAAGCCTGTAACCCTGAACACCCTGAAAGAAAAAGTAGGAGGAACCCAACATGAGATAGGAATAGGGAACAACTTCCTGAGTAAATCTCCAGTAGCCCAGCAAGTGCAACAGTCACTTAACCAATGGGATCTGATCAGACTCAAAATCTTCTGTACAGACAAAAACATCGTTCTCAAAGTCAATAGACACCCTTCAAATTGGGAGATGATTTTCGACAGCTACAACACAGACATAGGCCTGATTTCTAGAACCTACAGAGAACTCAAAAAAAACTTAATAGCAAAAACCCAAATTGCCCTATCACAAAATGGGGCACTGATCTCAACAGAGAATTCACCGAGGAGGAAACACAGATGGCCTTTTTTCACCTGAGAAAGTGCTCGGCATCCCTAAGCATCAGGGAATTGCAAATCAAAACCACAATGAGGTACCACCTTACCCCGGTCAGAATCGCAATCATAAAGAAAACCAACAACAATCATTGCTGGCGAGGATGTGGGAAAGAGGAACCCTCATTTACTGCTGGTGGGATTGCAAACTTGTTCAACCACTATGGAAAGCAGTGTGGAGGCTCCTGAACAGAACATACATAGAACTACCAATGGACCCAGCTATCCCTCTACTAGGCATCTATCCACAAGATGTCACATCTAGACACAGAAACATTTGTACAACTATATTTATAGCAGCTCAATTCATAATAGCCAAGAATTGGAATCAACCCAAATGCCCATCCATGGAGGAATGGACAGAGAAACGGTGGTATATTTACACGATGGAATTTTACTCAGCTGAAAGGAAAAATGACATATCAAAATTTAGGAAAAAATGGTCTGACTTTGAGCAGATCTTACTAAGCGAACACTCAAAAGACCGGAGAATCGAACGCCACATATTCTCCCTCATATGTGGTCCTTAACTAATATAATCGTGTTCTCTATGCAGACTAGTAGTAAGAAGTGAAAACTTATGAATGAGGGGGAAGGCATGGGGGGAAGGGAATGGCTTAAGCTTGAGGGTAAACCACATTAGGTTCAAAAACATATAATCCTCACAAGCTCACTGTAACCTATTGAGAGGAACCACCATAATCATACCATGGAAGAACCAGATGGAACCCCACAGATAATGACGGGAGGACCGAGGGACCCACAGCCACAGACATTCAACCTACACAGGATAAGCCAGTGAGACAGAAACCAAAGATCTTCATCACAAAGACCCTAAACTCACAATCTTAAAGCAGCCTTAATACTCATCCACCACGACTCAGGGAACTATGCGGAATAGGGGGCGGAAAGATTGTAAGAGCCATGGTGGGGGAGACTATCCAGAGGCATGGCACCCTACAGCAACAACACACTGGAGACAGGAGGTCCGGGCTGAGTACCAGGCTATCCAGGGCCCCCTGCCACAAGGACAGATCCAGATGGTACACGGAGGAGGATATCCAGCTGATTGGGGAGGGGGAGGGGGGTGTTGGGGAATTGGGGATAACAGCTCATCGTTTGCCCACTGAATAATGTAACACAGTATGGGCAATAAATATATATTAAAAAATATTTGAAGATAAAGTCAGGGGAGTTATTTTCAAAAAATGTGACAGGATTTCACAATTATAAATTCATAAATTATAAATTTCAGCAATTATAAATTACAAATCAAGCAAGATAAAAAGATAATAAAAATAAAATCCACATACTATCTATGTACATGGTGAGTAGCTACATTAAAAGATGTTCAACGTCATGTCATTAAAGAACTGAAAATTAATACCTGAGATACAACTATATAACTATAACAATAGCTAAAATTAAAAAGATCAAATTAAAGAACATATAACACCAAATATCGGATAGGTTGTGGAGCAACAGGAATTCCTGTAATTGCTGCAGAGAAAGAAAATGATGTAAGCCACTTTGCAAGACTGGTGGTGTCTTAGAAAATTATGTTCTAACCATAACCATGCTCTCCAGACATCACTCACTATGACATTTACCCATGGGTATTAGAAAATGTATGTCTATACCACAGTCTAAACATAGATTCATATGTATATTAGCTTCCTGTATAAATCCCTAAATTTTAAAAAAAATCTAAGTCAACTATAGCTGAATAAACTAAATGTGGTTTTTAAAAATGGAATGCTATTCAGTGCAAAAGAGGAACTGTAAAGTTGTAAGAAGACATGAAGATTTCAATGTATGGTAATCTGTCAAAAAAGCCAAGATATAAAGGCTACAGTATCTAATAACTATTATATGCCATTCTGGAAAAGACAAACTCTGATGATGATAGCAAAAAGATCAATAGTCATCAGGTGAGTCAAGAGGAGGAATTCCTGGAGAATAGCATATTCTAAGTGATACTATAATGATGAGGGAATGCCATAAATATTATTCAAAACCTATACTATGTACAAAATCAATAGTGACTCCTGAGGAACCTACAGGAATTATGTCAAAATAGGTCCATTGATTTGTATTAAATTTTCCACCCTGGTGAGACACACAGTGGTGGAGGTTGTACATGTGAGAGCAGTATATGGTAATCCACTGTTTAAAAAGTTGTTTATTCATTTAAAAAACAATGTATAAGTATAATATATATGTATTGTTAGTAGTGTGTGTGTGTGTGTGTGTGTGTGTGTGTGTGTGTGTGTGTGTGTGTGTGTAGAATTGTTACTGAATCCTAAGGTTTAGGTTGTTTTATTTTGGACTGGGGACTGAAGTGGTGGTACATAGATATTAGATCTGAAGTGATTCATCAACTTACAGCATAGGGACGTTCTTCAGAGAGGAAAGAAAGTGAAGTAACAGTGAAATTCACCACAGCCTCTTGAGGAGGAATCAGTCCAGTCCTGTCAAAGATTCAATTAGCATGCCACCCACCCTCTCACACACACCCAGGACCTCCACTGGTTTAGTTAGTTGACTTTTCCATGCTGAGTCTAGCCTGTGAAGACAACTAGAGATGTCTACTTCTTTAAGTGTGCAGACAATAATGCAAGGAAGATCATTGGAGGAATGGGACACCATGAAATAAACAAAATCAAAACCAATACCTGACCCCACAAAAGTGGACGTCTATGAATTACCTGATCAATTTAAAATTATTGTTTTAAAAGAAATCATAAATTGTAAGAGACTAAGCGAAAGTAATCATAACTGACTTAGAAGAGCTAACACTCAAAAATTGACCTCTGACCTTTATCCATTCCTATGGCATTCACTCCCCCACCCCCACCCACAATGGAATGGGAGTAAGAGAAAGAGACAGACAGAGAGACAGAGAAATGCTTAAACTGGTGAGAGAAATTGGAGTAAAAATAAAGAAATAGGAAAATGTTCCCTGTTTGTGGAATTGAGTGTTCTGTCAGTTTTGGTGTAAGGACTCACATCTAGAATCCCTGCACTTTGGGAGGTGGAGGCAGGAGCAGGAGCAAGCCAACACCAGCCCATGGTACTTGGTGAATATGAGCACAAATGGGTTCTAAAAAATGAAAACAAAAACTATAAAGTCTATACCACAAAATGATGTATAATGTTGTGTCCTTATTATCAGAATTCTAATGATATTTTGTCACAGAAAAATGTTAAATTACATGAAACCACAAAAGAATCAAGATACACAAAAAAAAATATGAGCAAAAGCATAAGTCTCATAAAGGGTTAATAGTCAAAGAATCAAAGAAGCTTATACAGCTGAATACCAAAAAAAAAAAATCCAGTTTAAAAAATGGTAAAGGCCATGCATAAACATTTCTGTAAAGAAGACATTCAAATGATAAATTGCAGTCTAGGCCATACCACCCTGAACACACCCAATATCATCAAATGATAATCTCATCAAATGATAAATTGCAAATGGAGATAATACTAGACATTGCAAGTTATTAGGGAAATTCAACTAAAAGTCAGTGAGATATCAACTCACAACTGTTAGAATTGCTGTTTAAAAAAAATACAATAGATTTGTCAAAAAAATTAAGGGAAAGGGAATCCTTGCACACTCTTGAGGGGATGTAAATCAGTATTAACCTCATAGGAAACACTATGAAAGTTCCACTTTTTCTAGAAATCTCAAGCCTACGTATACATCCAAAAGAAATGCATTCACTAAATCAGAGATAGCTGCACTTGCATGTTCATTGCTGCTTTGTTCAGGATCCCTAAGATGTAGAAGTCACTTCACAACAATCAAGATAAATAGAAGAAAAGTTATATATATATATATGTGTGTGTGTGTGTGTGTGTGTGTGTAACTGTAATAAAAAATTCTAATATCCAAATTACACAAGAAAACATACCTCTTTATCACACACACACAAAATGCTTTCAGCCTGAAACGTAGGTAGTTTCTGTCATTGAACATTATGAAGAACATTATGCTAAATGAAATGTCATGTATGGACAAATGTCATATGAGTTTATTGATACATATGCTCTAAAGATGGTTGAACTACTGAGACAGAGATTGGGATGGTGGGTTTCAAGGGCTCCAGGTGAGGGTTAAAGGAGATATGTTGAGTAAAGGATAACGACTTTTAGCCATGCAGGATGAGAAAATTGTGGAGACAATGTATAGCCTAGTGTGATTATTAAATTTTCTTGTCAACTTGTTCTGTGTAGTAAACTTGGGTGGGTCTCTAAGATTGTTTACAGGAAGGCAGCCATCTCAGAATGGGGCAGGATGTAAGGAAGTTAAGGAGAGCCACAAACATACTTTCCTTCCTGGGAGGGCAGTTCAGGAAGGAAATTCCAGAGACTCAGGATTTAAGCAAGCCTGGGAATGGAATGCAAGACCCTCTGCCCTAATGCTATATAAAGGAAAAGGAAATCATTTTCTCCCCTTGCCTTTTTGCTAGTGTGTGTGTGTGTGTGTGTGTGTGTGTGTGTGTGTGTGTGTGGTGTTAGTAATGGCTCCTCTCTCTCTCTCTATTCGGACTTATGAAAGGTACCCATCCTCTTTCAAACTTCCCCTGGATCTGTGGCTTCAATAAATCCTGTCCTCCCATAACTGTGCCTGGGAGGTGTGTGACTAAGACAACTAGTGACTATAGTTAAATATTACTGTATTAGATACTTGAAATTTACCAGAAAGTATATCTTCAATATACCACTACTTGCATACAAACACACAAAATATATGTGATACAAAGGTTAATTAGTCTGGTTGAGGTGATCATTACATAATGTATTTATATATTAAAACATATTATGCACCATAAGTATATACTATTTTGTCAAATATACCTCAATAAATCTGGAAAACAACTTTAATTAAGCCAAAACTATAGATTATAAAAGTCAACAATTTTTATGTTTGCCCATAAAGGAAAACCAAGATTCAGGAATATGTAGCGTTAGAGTGTTAAGATACAAGCTTACTAAAGCTCAGGGCCAGGAGACACAGACAGTATTTGCACTAAAGAGAATAGTCTTCAAGAGGGGCAGTAGTGATTAAGAGACATGAATGACAAAAAAGGCCTTTAAACTGAGAAGAGTAAAATAAGAGAAAAATAAAAAATAATTTTTAATAGAAGTAAATGTCATTTTGTTTCCACCATGAAAGGAGAGAGAATATGAAGGTCCTGGGACCAGGAGGAGTGAGGTCAAGTGTAAGGATGCCAAACACTTCTTGTCTGGTTTGCCTTATGTTCTTACAAGGAATTTTGTGAAAATTGAGAATGGACTGATGGTGGGGCTTTCAGGAATGATAAGAGGTTATGAAATTTTCACCTGAGAAGACATTCATGGACAGCATTGTGAAGCAGTATTTATTGCCAAATGAAAAAACAGTTGTCCTGGTTTTGTAATATGTTAAATGTAATTTGATAAAAGTTATCAATTTAGACTAGCAGGATATAAGATTATGCCCAGATTAAATATTATCATACGTTCTTTCATTGCCAATTTGATAGGTAATATTTTTCAAACCTTTTATTCTTTATTATTCAGCAGAGTTAGCACATTTACTATATTATTATACAGTGTGGTAGTTTGAATGTATGTCCCCCAATAGATTCAAAAGTGTATTAAAGTTTTCTGGCCAGAGGAGGTGTCACCAAGGCCAGATCCTAGGCTCCAAAGGTAATTCTGGGGTGGATGTGAAATTCTAGCTATACATATGCAAAGGGCAGCTGGAGCTCAAATCTGGAGTTCTTGCTCTTTGCTAGTTAGTTGGAGTTGGAGTGTGCCTGCTTGCTTTGGAGGTGCTAGTGATGGGGTTCGTCTCTACTTGGATCTGTGAAAGGGGGCCAGCCTCTTTCACCATTCTGAAACTTCCTCTGGATCTGTTACTTTAATAAATATTTTCCTCTCAATACTGTGCCTGGTTTTAGAGATTCATCCCAGCCGTCTGTGGCTGACTAGGACATAGAGTGCAACATGATGTGTCCAGGAGAAAGGACTCTAAAAGACTTGCTGTAGTAGAAGTCAAAACAATGATAGCCTTGAGATACTGTGTGTGTGTGTGTGTGTGTGTGTGTGTGTGTGTGTGTGTGTGTGTTTGTGTGCATTTGCAGGAGGCATTAGACTCAACCTCTGTTTGTTATTGTTGTTTGTTGTAGTTTGAAATGTTGGGAATCAGACTCTGGGCTTAGCACACCAGAGGCAAGCTATCCACGAATAAAAGTCAAATCTTATAAACTTATATATTTTATCTTTTTAAAAAACATCTCTATTAGGGATAATTATAAACATTTTATGAGAAAATCATGTGAATGTGTCCCCATTTCCCTCCTCTCTGTACCCTACCCACTGGGGTACTTCCTCAGTGTGCATACTGGATCCATCCATAAGATAGGGGTTATGAAGTGTACCAGAGGTAGCCAGTTTTTCATTCTTTTTTTTTCTTCCCCCTTGTGTATTGTTGAGGAGGGGGGCATTATCTCTGGATATTCTCCCCTACCATGGCTCTTACATTCTTTCCACCCCTTCTTCCATTTTGACTAGAGGAAATAAAATGGATTATATATTTATCATTATATCTAGAAAAATAGACCCTCATGACATAGTACCCTTATTGTATAGAAAATCAATGTTGACTTATTAATTGTCATGCAGAATAGAACTATTAAATTAGAGAATAGCAATTTATACAAACACAGCAAGCCAAATTTTATTTTGAGCTTCATGAAAAGTGTATACACTGCTGAGACATAAACATCTGGCAAAACTTTAAAAGCTGTGATTAGAAAGGACTGAAAAGATAAAAAGTGGCCAAAATATAAATGTTTTGTTTTCTGTTAAGATAGGGAAAAGATGAATTTCAGCTCAGTCTCCCCAATAAAGAAAGTAAAATTGAGTTAATAAGGGCTGCTAACCTAACATGTCGTGTGTCCCTATGAAACGACGTCCATGTGGAAACAAAGAGAACAAGAGGCATTGGAAGTCAGGATGAATTAGCCATCTGCCAGCCATGTCAATCAAACATCAGAAGAAAAGAAGCAAGGTAGAACTGTGAGGCAATAAATTTCTTGTGTTTTACCATCTAGCTGAGATACACTCTTACAGAAGCTTTCAGAAACAAGCATGGGTGGGAATAAGAATGCTAAATGGGGAATTTCTTCAATGAAGCTGTTTGTGAGGTGGGCAGGGAGCTGCAGGATTTAGCTTTGTGTGTCATTATCCAAGTTGGGGTAGGCTTTTCAGAGGTACAGCTGTCTTTGGATCACCCATGGTCCCATAAATAACCCCATCAACTCATTGGTTCACACACACAAAACCAAAGCAAGAATGTTAAATGGTGGGAAGGTTAGTACAAAGGACAGATAAAGAAAAGGGGTCTGTTGGTGGGATGTGCCTTGAAATTAAATTTTGGAGAAGAAAACTAATAAAATAGTCTTAGGATAAAAAATATTATAAAAATCTTATTAGCATTAATCTGTTGTAAAAAAATAATGACTTTCATACTGGTATTTTAATTGATATATATTATATACTGTGATAATATTTAACTAATTACCTTCCCTTGTTTCTCTCTGCCAAACATCTTCCCTTCCTCAAGTAGTCTTTCTTTTCTTCATTACATATATATGAATTTATATATATATACATATATACACACATATGTATACATATATTTATATTCTAGAATTCTAGATCACCCATAACAGAAAATATGTGACATTTGTCTTCTGAGTGGGGCTTACTTTTCTTAACATGATGCTCTCTACTTTAATCCATTTTCCTGCAAATTATATGATTTTATTCTTGCTTACACTGAATAAAACTCCACTGGGTATAATATGTGTCATAATTCCTTTTTCTATGCATCTGCTGATGAACATCATGGATGATTCTATAACTTGGTTACTCTTAACAGCCATAATAAATATGGATGCATAGTGGTTCCTTTCATGCTACTTAAATTCTATTGTATATATTCCCAGGCAAGCTACAGCTGGGTCATAAGGTAAGACTATTTTTAGTCTTCTGAGGAACCTCTAAACAGATTTAAATACTGGATGACCCAATTTACCTATCCATCAACAGTGCATAAGTGTTCTTTTTTTTCTCTGTCTCCTTGACAGCATTTGTTACTATTTGTCTTCCTAATGACAGCCAGAGTGACTGGGCTAAAATGGAATTTGAATCTAGAGCTTTGGTTTGAATTTCTGTGATAGCTAAATATGTTGAACATTTTTTTCAAATATCTTCATCTTCTGAAGTTCATTTTATTTGTCAATTAATGGTATCGGTTGAAATTTCATTACTTTTTACTTCTTTTAGACACTGGATAATATTCCCCTGTCAGATGTGTAACTGGCACACATTTTTCTTACACTTTGTAGTCTATCTCTGAACTCAGCTAGTTGCTTCCTTTACTTTGAGAAGCATTTTAATTGTATGTAATGCAATCTGATTTATCAGTTCTTGAAATTATTTCTTACACTATTGGAGTTCCCTTCACAAAGTTGTTGCCTATACATCTATCTTGAAGTGTTTTGTGATTTTCTCTAACTCTCAGTTTCAAGTGTTACCTTAAGGTCTTTGATCCTTTGTGATTAGCTTGTTGTACAAGGTGAATGAATGGGGATTAGCTTCATTGATATACACATGGATATGTAGTTTTTTCAGCACCATTACTGAGAGAGGTTTTCTTTTTTCCAGTACACATTTTTTGGCATCTTTGCCAATAATCTGTTGACTATAGCTAAGGGAACTTATTTCTAGATCTTCTAATGTAAGCCACTGGTCCAAATCCATGTGCCAGCATCATGCAGGTTTTGTTTATTCATTTTCTTTTTTTTAATA
>PVHP010054542.1:0-10431 GCA_004024765.1 Zapus hudsonius | reverse complement strand
CAGCTAGTCTGGGGTCTGCCTGGAGAGGTGATGTCTCTTTCACCAGACTCAGCTAACAGGAAGGGCAGCCTAGTTTGGAGACCTTAGAACCCAGTGGAACCATCCAACTGCAGTTCCACAGGTGGCGTCTAGGGGAGCAAGACATTAAAGGCTTCTGGATACTGAGGACCAAGAGCACATGTAAATGTATAATGCATATATATGCAAATGAGCATGTAAATGAATATGCAAATGAAGATTTAAACAGATATGTGTAGGGTGAACACATCATCCGAAAGGGTTTGGGAGGTGCTTTTTCTTGCATGAAGTCCAGGGGAAGTGGCTAATTTTTTTTTAAGTCTTATATATATATATATATATATATATTTTTTTAAATATATATTTATTGTCCATAAGTCTTATATATATTTATTGTCCATAATGAGTTACATTATTCAGTGGGCAAACAATGAGTTGTTATCCCCAATTTCCCAAAGCCCCCCCTCCCCATCCCCAATCAGCTGGATATCCTCCTCCTTGGGCCGTCTGGATCAGTCTTTGTGGCAGGGGACCCTGGATAGCCTAGTACTCAGCCTGGTCCTCCTGGTCCTCCTGGCCCAAGTGTGTTGTTACTGAAGAGTGCCATGCCTCTGGATAGTCTCCCCCACCACGGCTCTTACAATCTTTCTGCCCCCTCTTCGCTCAGTTCCCTGAGTCGTGGTGGATGAGTATCAAGGCTGCTTTAAGATCGTGAGTTTAGGGGTCTTTGTGTCGAAGATCATTGGTTTCTGTCTCACTGGCTTATCCTGTGTAGATTGAATGGCTGTGGCTGTGGGTCCACTTGCCCAAGTTACCATGGCCCACAAAACGATCAGGCACAGGAAGAAGCAGAGAAACATGACATAATCAAAAGACAGAAACAAAGCCGCAGAATCTGACTCTGAAGAAATGCAGATGTCCGAGCTGCCTGACAAGCATTTTAAAATAAAAGCCATAGAGATTTCCGATCAGGTAAAAGAGAATGCATTTAATTAAATTAAGTTAGGTGAATGGTCCAAGAGCCAAACGAGGGCATTGCTGGGATGAAATGGTGCGACCTCTAAGATATACTTCATGGTGGTACCTTAAAAATGAAAACTGGATATGACCCAGAAATCCTAGTTCTAGGTCTATTTTAAAATGACTGAAGTCAGAGCCTTGAAGAAATGTTTTCATAGCAACGTTTTCTTCTCGGTAGCCAACAGGTCGAAGAAGCAACATAAATGCCCATTGATGTATAAATAAACAAAATGTGATATATATTTACTAATATATTTATTATATATTTATTAATACATATTCATATATATTTATGAATACATATATTCAAAAATATATTTTTTCAGTGTTCACAATCCACACCACCACACAAACAGATAGATTATGTGAACTCATAACATGTGCCATTGAAGGAGAATCATCCCCCCATGCTATAACGAGGTGACCATTAACAACATTATACTAAATGAAATAAGCCAATCACCAAAGAAGACACACTCTGTGATTCCAACTACATGAGGAATCTGAGAGGAAATCAAAGATGGACAAAGTAGAGGGTTAGGCAAGGAGGAAAAGGAATGCTTTTAAAACTTTTAATATTGGTGATTTCATACCTATACATAAAGTATTCTGATCATAATTCTCTCTTCTTTTTTTGTTCTTTCTACCTTCTCGCCTTCCACTGAACCCCTTATTTCAAATGAGCCCTTCTATTTTGATGTCATTTTTGCCTTTGTCAATCATCCATGACCAGAGTTGAGGGGCTCAATGTCATGCAGGTCTTGGGGAGGTAATGACGGCCATGATGACGTCATGAATCCAACTGCCACTTTGTATCTGGCAGACAATATCCCAAAGCACCTCTACCCACCCTTTGGCTCTTCCGTTCTTTTCACCACCTCTTCTGCAATGTTCCCTGAGCCTTGGAGAGTTTGATAAAGATGTCTCATTTAGCGCTGAACACAAGGAATGTTGTTCAATGGGGGCAGACTTTGAGCCCTGCCAGATGAAATCAGAACAGGGAACTGAGCGGAAGAGGGGGGCGGAAAGATTGTGAGAGCCGTGGTGGGGGAGACTGTCCAGAGGCATGGCACCCATCAGTAACAACACACTTGGGCCAGGAAGACCAGGCTGAGGACTAGGATATCCAGGATCCCTTGCCACAAGGACTAATACAGACAGCCCACGGAGGAGGATATCCAACTGATCAGGGATGGGGAGGGGGGGAATTGGGGAAATTGGGATAACAACGCATTGTTTGCCCACTAAATAATGTAACTCATTATGGACAATAAATTTATATTTAAATTAAAAAAATATATCATTAAATAAGAAAAGAAAAAGTCCACCAGCAGGGGCTGGAGAGATGGCTCAGTGGTTAAGGCACTTGCCTCCAGTGTCTAAGGCCCTGGGTTCAATTTCCCAGTGCCCACATAAGCCAGACCCACAAGGTGGTGACTCTGGTGCTCTCTCTCTCTCTCTCTCTCTCTCTCTCTCTCTCTCTCTGTATGTTTCTGCTTGAAAATGAATAAATAAAATAAAAAAATCCACCAGCACACATATGTTAGAGAAATATTTAGACATTTAAGGAGACATAGAATTATCAGCTTGCTTTAAAATGGTATGAAATCAAGTCAAACACAAAGACCATGGCTAGTCTTACCCAAGGCAACATGTTGTGAGGGTTCAGTGTGAGGACTTTGGAGCCAGGGGTCAGAGTTCCAGCCTCTACTCTCCCGCCCACCAAATACAATCTTGACTTCCCCATGCCTCAGTTTTTTCTTTTTTTCATCTACAAAATGAAAATGATAAAACTAGTTCTCTGGCTTTTACCAGTGTTAAAGTTGATTCTGGGATCATGATGGACCCAGTAAATGGCTCTGAGCAAAAACCTGGGAGTTACTCAACACCCCAACACACTCCTAAGTTACCCAACCAGCAAGTCCACATGGGTTCTACTTAGAAACCTGCTCCAAGATAACCACCTAAAAGACTAAGCAGACCAGAGTTAGGTTAAAACCCAGTACTGACAAAACAATGTTAACAAAAACAACTACAAACAAGGAAGCTGCTTGCAATCTGAAAGGCCCAGACTTTTCTAGAAGTTGCATCCTGAATCCACTTTACTCGAGTGAATGATGTCCTGGAGATGGAACCAACAGTATCAATCTTTGCCTCTTAGACATCAGCCGATGGCAACCCAACTAACCACCCAGAGGCCTGCTTGGCAAGAGCTTAGGTGGCTAGGAGGTATGGGGCTGGGGCTGAGAGACAGCTCAGTTGGTCGAGACTTTCTCTAAGTATGAGGACTCCAGTTTGGAGCTCAGCACCCATGTAAATGCTGGTGTGGCAGTGCACACCTGTAATCTCAGTACTCAGGAGGCTGATGTAGGTGGGATTCCCAGGGCTCACTGGATAACTAGTCTCCCAGGATCAGTGAGCTCTGGCTTCAGTGAAAGACTCTGCCTCAATGAATAAGCTGGAGACAATAGAAGAAGTCATTTGACATTTCACACAAACACATGGACCACTCGTACATGTGTACCCACACACATACAAACGTGCAGACACACAGAAACCAAAGAAGCAAAGAAATAGGGGTTGGAAAAATGACTCAGGGGGGGCTCAGAAATCGGGTTGATTTTTTTTCAGTGTTGGGAATGAAACTCGGGACTTCTAGAATGGTAGACAAGCACTGTATCAAACAAGCCTATTATTATTATTGCACATGAGCGGAAATCCAATCTCATGATAATCCCTTGATAAAACATAGAATACAATGCTGCCATGGTATAAATAGACCCATGGCTTTCAGCTCCGTCATACGGCCTCTCCCTTCGTTCACACAAATACTCCTCCTTCCCCTGGCCCTCTCCTCGGAGTGGAAGGAACATGAGTGTTCCAACGTTCTCAGTTTGCAAATGAGAACAGCAAAGCAGAGGCCCACAGATAAAAATGATTAGGTTTCTGTGAGAAACTGAGATTTCCCAGGACGGGGCTGTCCAGCTAATTAAGACAGGGTCCAGTGCTGTCCCTTGAAAGTTCTCTCTGTGGTTCTTAGCTGCTACCATATTTGGCCTTGAGGAACACCATGGGATTATTGTTCCAAAATGGATTTATCTGTTTAATTCTGCTTCCTATGGCCCAGCATTGAAAGTTCTGTGTGTCAGCATTGACAGTAATGTAATCTGCAATAGCCAAAAGGTAGAACCAATCCAAACACCCATGAGATACATATGTGAAGAAGGTACTTAGAGACAGAAACATGGGCTGGGAGATGGCTCAGTTCCATAAGGTGCTTGCCTTGCAAACACGAAGATCTGAACTCAATGCCGAGAGCCCACATACAAGAGCTGGGCCCATATATTAATGCTGTCCTCACTTTGGGTTAGACAAGCTTCTCTTTTCATATGGCGACCACTTGGGGGACTCAAAACTCACCCAAGTGCTGAGAAGAAATGACAGTGGTCTGTTTAGATCTAAGTGAGACATTTCTGTCACACCCTCCAAAGCTCAAGGGCCAATGTGGATGAAAGAATGTAAGAGCCAAAGGAAGGGGAGGGTTGCTTTGTAACCTGTCTTCCAGACACAAAGTGGCCATGATATTCATGACCCCACAGTGGTTGAAGTGTCAGCCTGCATAAGGTCTGAATAATCAGAGGGGAACATTCTTTCCCTTCCTCCTTCTTTCCTTTCTTCTCTTCTTTCCTTCTCTCTTAAAAATAGAAGAGACTCTTTGGAAAGAAGGCATTTGGTGAAGGGATATTTGGAGTGGGAAAGGGAGGCGAATGGGAAGGGATTTTAATCATGGTATATGGTCTCTATATATGGACAATGTCAACTGAAAGGTATTTTTAAAAAAGCTGGGCATGGTGGCCTATGCTTGGACTCTGTTGGGGAAGTGGAGACAGGTGGATTCCTGAGGCTTCCTGGTCAGCTTGTCTCACCTAAGAAGGCAAGATGAAAGACCTTGTCTCTAAAAACGTGGAAGGTATGAGACCCAAAGCTGTCCTCTTGGGCACATATACGCACAAATGTTACCATGGTAAATTCCACGTTGCACGCATTGTCACAATACAAAAAATGAAAACAAATATTTTTGCCTCTTCATCACAAAATGATTGAAGCTCCCATAGGCATAGGTTTGGGAAGATGGGGCCGGGAGCTAACCTGAGCTGAATCTAGTGTCCACAGACAACTTACCACATGGTAAATCCCAGATAGCCATGTTATGGTTTGATCCAGGTGTCCCCCACAAACAAATGAATGTGTTCTGGGTAATTGATCCTCAGCTGATGGCAGTTCAGGAATTACAACCTTGCTAGAGCTGTGTTGTTGGGGGCGGGCTTTTGGGGTTATAAGCCAGCTTCCCCTTGCCAGTATTTGGCACACCTTCCTGCCGCTATTTCCAGTGCTGTGGCAGAGGTGATGTCCAGCCCTCTGCTCATGCCATCATTTTCCCTGCCAGGATGGAGTCCGTAAGCCAAATAAACCCATTCCTCCACAAGTCGCTTTTGCTTGGGTTCTTTAAGCGCAGCAACTAGAAAGCTGACCATACAGCCCACCACTGCTTAAAGGAAGGATTCTCCAACAATCACCCAGGAACAAAGCACCGAGGTCCTGCTCTGTGCCCTACTGTATACACAGAAAGGAGTGTGGGGTAGCGGAGAAGGTGGGAGAGTTGGCTTCGTAGCCAGGTTGTTTGAGAGGGAATTCCCCACTAGCTTGTTCAGCATTGAACATTTTTTGTCTCTTATTTAAGTCCTCTTCCTCTCTGGGTTTAATGTCCTCCTCTCTAAAAACCAGGTCATATTAGAGTTCAACATATCACATGATAGACTATTAGAAAGAAGGGATAATATTGTGAAGCATTTATTTGAGACAGGGTCTTACAATGTAGCCCATGCTGGCCTGAAACTCATGGTGATCCTCCTGCCTCAGCCTCCCGAGTGCTGGGATTACAAATGGATTTATTACTACATGTGCGTTACTTAATTCTGCACGGCTGTGACAGATTACCCCACAGAAACAATTTAAGGGAGGAAAGGTTTACTTTGGCTGAAGGTTCCCCCAAGTTTCAGTCCAGCAAGGCATGGTGGAGGCCGCATATTGTAGAACAGCTGTTGACATTAAGAGGTACCAGAAAGCCAAGAAAATAGGTCAGGGGATGGTAAAACTTTAAGTCCATCGTTAGCAACCCAATTCCACTAGGCAAGTTCCCTAGCATGAGTCTGTGGGAACATTCCAGATCAAACCATAAGAGCCTGGCATTATTGTCATTATTTTGATTACATGTCAGGAAGGAAATGGAATTGTGAGGGATCTTGTTTCTTTGGAGAACGCAAGACAAAGACACCATCAAGCACATTTAGTGAGCTGGAGAGACACTCGGTGCTTCATAAAGTTCCTTCCTGTACGTACGCGGGTCTGTGTGATCTTTTCAACATCTCCACAAACGAGGTCACTGCACGGATTTGAGACTTGGAGTCGTCTGACTCAGTTCATCGGTGGTAAAAGGACCAGAAATCTTCAAAGTCGGAAAGGAGAAACCAGAGGTGTTTAAGCCTCTCAGGGAAGCCTTTGTCAAAGAGTGAATTGAAGAATCCCTGGTGAAATAGAGGGAATGAGGGGAGCATCTTAGTTGGTGCAGATTATTACATTCCCTCTTTCGCTCCCTCTCCTTCCCTTCTCATTCTTCTTTCTCTCTCCTCTCCTTTCCTTTCCCCCTTTCCCATCCCTTCCCTTCCTTTTTCCTTTCTTTCCTTTCCCCCTTTCTTTCCTTCCTTTCTTCTCTTCTTTCCCCTCCTTTCCCTCCTTCCTTTTTTCTTTCATTTACTTTCTTCCCATCCCTTCCTTCCCCCGTTTTTCTTTCTCTCTTCTCTTCGTTCCTCCCTGTCTCCCTACTTCATTTTACAGTGTCCTGTGTGATAGGCAGGGTGGTCTTACCACCAGGAGAACCACATGGGTGGGCGTGAGCCAAATGCAGTTCAGGAAGGAGACTTCATTTGACTGAGGTCCAGGGAGCACGTGCCTGAGCAAGAAGTTCAGTGTCATGGCTGTCTGGTTGTTTAGACGAGGGGATATTGTTGTGAGAGACAGAACTCCTATAGTACCATGAGTTCTGGAATGGCAAAGCTGTGGTCTTGTCCTTTACTTGTCCTATGTCAGCGGTGTGACCCTAACCCATCCCAACTCTCTGGCCATCATTTTGTCCATCTGGAAGCTGTCGAGATTGAGCTGAGTAGCTGTGATATTGTATTTTCTTGTCTATTGGGAAACCAAAAAAAGCTTTGTCACATGACTCCCCCCACATCCCTGATGGAGAGAATGAGAGACTTGGGAAGGAGTTCTTTCCCGTGCACACTGCCGGCCATTAGCAAAGACAGAGTTTGGAGGCCTCTTACTTTATAGTGTAGCAGAGGAGGAGTTGTCAGACTTGAAAAAAACCACACAACTTTTGTTATGAACAATGTCATGCATGTTCCTAGTGCGATCACCATCCCCTCCTGTCACCTTCTTTATCAGACTTTTTTTTGTGATAGAGATTGATCCAAGGGTCATTCACAGGCTTGGCCACGGAGCCATATTCTCAGCTGGATACTGGTATCTTTATTAAAAACAATAACAACAATCTAAACCAAAACCACAAAACCAGGAATGGATTGATGTACTCTTTTCTCCTCGGAGCAACTGCTCCATTCTTTTTCTTTGGACAACAGACCTGGATGTTTTTCTCATCTTATTTGATCCAGAGTTCACTTCTCAGTTGACATTGTCTTTTAGCCTTTCTCTGGAATATAAGACACTCGGAAGTCTTTGGAGTTTACTCAGGCATCCTCACCATGTTTCACGGTCACCATAGACACAGAATCAGTGTGTCTTGTTGAATCCAAACGAATCCAAGATATAAAGAACTGAAATGCTGGCTGTCATTTCACAGATGGAGAAACTGAGGCCAAAATGCCAGAGTGGCTTAGCTAACGCACAAACCAAAGGTGAGGTGTGCTAAGAGAATTGGAGATTTCCACGCCTCGGTGGTGGTGAGGACGATGACAGTCCTGTGTGCCAACAGGAAAGCGATGCTCAGTTTTTTGCCAAGGCCACCAGATGGATTTGGAAGCTGCGTAGAAGGGAGGCATTTTATTCTCCACATGGATTCTGCATTTACCACCATTTGCTTACAATGAGAAGCATTAAACAATTTTCCACGTCTCCTCTAAATGAATGGGACTCCACAGGAAAACCCTACAGGGAAGTGTTTGAGGAATTGGTGTCAGAGGAATTTCACTGTGAAGAGAGAGAGAGAGAGCCAGTTTGCTCTGTTGCTTATTAATAGGTTGTGTGTCGCTAGTTCCAGGGGGAACGGCCTCTCCTCGAGCTGGCAGAAAAATCAGTCCAGGCCTTCTGCTTGATGAAAATGGGTGGAACAGGAAGGGAGAATGGAAATCCTTTCAGAAAAGGTGGGAGAGCTTGTGGTAGTCAGCCACAGGGCTCTGGGAGGAACCTCCAAACCAGGCACAGTTATGGGAGGAAGGGATTTATTCAAGTTATAGATCCAGAGGAAGTTCCATAATGGTGAAAGACGCTGGCCCCCTTTCACAGGTCCAAGTGGAGAGAGAAACCCATAACCTATAACACACAGAGAGAGAGAGAGAGAGAGACAGAGACAGAGACAGAGAGACACAGAGAGAAACTATTGGAACTCCAGGCTTGAGCTCAGACTGCTCTTTGCATATGTATCGCTGGAATTCCAGACCCACCCTGGAAACACCTTAGGGATGGACCCTAGGATCCAGCCAAGGTGACACCCCCTTCAGGTAGGCAGCTGGAGAAAAACTTAATAAACTCTTGAATCTATTAGGGGACATCCATTCACACGACCACACTTTGTCCTCCTGAATGAAAACAAGCTGTTCCTAATACAACTGTGAGTTGCTGAGGATTGGCTCAGTGTGGTCCTTTGAATGTGGAATGTCCTCCAGAGCCTCATGTGTTTTGAATGCTTGGTCCCCAGCTGGTGCAAATGGAGGGTTGTGGAGCCTTTGGGAGATGGAGCCTTGCTGGAGGAGGTGTTAACTGGGGTGGACCTTGAGGCTGATTAGTCCAGCCCACTGGGTGTTCAAAATTAGCTGGCTTAGAAGACTTCCTTCCTGATGTTGTGACAATAGAGGACAACCTGGTATCTGCTTGGCCATGATTTCTCTACCACAATGAAATGTCCCTTCCCCTGGAAACTATATGTCAAGATAAACCCCTTCCCTTAGAAGTAGCTTCTGGCTGGGTGCTTTGTCCCAGCAACAAGAAGGTAACTGCTAGACTCAGTCTAGGCTGTTGTGGTAGTTTGAATAATGTCCCCCAATAGAATTTATTATAATTGTGTTTATTAAATTGTTAATTGTCTCCAGGCTTCTGGCTGAAGGAAGTGTCACTTTGGCCTAGCCTCCTGGGGACTGGCCCTTTCTAAATTGGTTGCAAAATACTAGGGATAGATATGCAAAAGAAAAGCTTGAACCCCAGGTCTGGCAGTTCTGCATTTTGTAAATCACAGTGTTACAGTGTGCTTGCTGGCTTCTGGAGGTGCTGTCTCTGTCTCTGCTTGGATCTGTGAAAGGGGGCCAGCCTTTTTTTCCTTAACTTCCCCTGGGTCTGTTCCTTCAATAAATACCTTCCTCCCCAAAATTGTGTCTGGTTTGGAGATTCATCCCAGTAGCATGTGTCTGTCTACGACAGCTGTCTTAGAGGAATATCTTTGCCTCTCTTCTTTTTGCACACCTCCTTTGTGAGTCTATGCTGTATCTCAGTCTTGGAGAGGAAGCTTCTTGAAAATCTGTCTTTTTGCAAAAGGCAGCCTGTGAAGGCTGGGGTGTGGCTACAACCTGGTTAAGTGGGTGATTGATAGGGTGTGGGGGTTAATGTGTTCCCCTTTGGAAGCACCATCTACAATGTCATACCTCTGGAAAGAGTCAGCAAGTGTTCTGTGCCTGGACTGTGTTGAGACATGACGTCAACTTGAGCATGCATCCTGTTCTTAGGGTATGACCGGTGGGGGAGAGAAACTAACCAGACTGCCATGGGGTCCGACCCAGGCTGGGGAGAGTGGGAAGGATGGGGCAGGGGTACCAGGCTCCCAAAGGAGGATTGAGAGTTAGCTGACACTTTTGTGGGACACATGTAAGCATTTGGTGTGTGTCTGTGTTGGTGCACATGGGCGCATGTGTGTTCAGGTCAGAGGTCAATGTTGGCTGTCTTTCTTAATTGCTCTTCACCTGATTTACTGAGACAGCATCTCTCACTTACACCCAGAATTCACCCATTAGCCCGGTCTACCTAAACTAGCTTGTCGATGCCTCCTGAGCACTGACATCCTCAGGGTGGGGTGGTGGTGTCATACCCCACCCCACCCATGGGTGCTGA
>PVHP010054541.1:0-10374 GCA_004024765.1 Zapus hudsonius | reverse complement strand
CTCTGCCACAGCACTGCAAACAGCGGCAGGAAGGTGTGCCAAATACTGGCAAGGGGAAGCTGGCTTATAACCCCCATAAGCCCACCCCCAACAACACAGCTTCATCGAGGTTGTAAAACCCAAACTGCCATCAGCTGAGGATCGATCTATCAGAACACATTCAATTGTTTGTGGGGGACACCTGTATCAACCCATGACACTGAGGTAGTGCGTGCAGGGAAGAGACATTTCCAGTGTCAGTCATCTTGGCAAGAGATGAGCCCCACTTGGAGGAAGGCCAAGTGGAAGCTGGCCTGGTCACTTGCTAGCCAGGCTGGGCACTTGGAGCTGTTAAAAGCCCTTCTTAATTCTGTCACCTTCAACATTTCAGCATAGCCTACCAAAGGGTATAGTTTAAACTGTGTTGTTTGGTAATGACTAAAAAGAAATAGCCTATGTTTTCATGGGAGAGATAAAGATGACCACAATGTCTCCCACCAAGGCCATGGAAGGGGTACCAGCAGTGACCAAGGACAGCTTTGTCCTGTGGGCTGGCAGTTCGTGAGGGTCCCAGAAGCAGAGGCAGTGACAGGGTGACATGAGGGTGAGGCCGGGAGGAGCAATGGGGTCTGTTGCTGGGCACATGCAGATGAAATGAGTCTTAAATGCAACTTCTCCGACAAGGCACACAGCAAAGGTGCAAGTGGCTCGTGTGAATATAACTGGAGGAGTGCTCGCTATAGCAGCACATGTAATAAAACTGGAACGATACAGAGAAGATCAGCATGGCCCCTGTGGAAGGATGACACACAAATTCGTGAAACGTTCCGTATTTCTGCATTATTTTGAACATAGTTTTTTGGCTTTGTGCTCCCGCTGAAGAAGTTTGGGAACTGCCGGAGCTCTGCACACCAGGATTTAAGACCACTACTTCACAAATGAAAGCAAGATACAGGAATGATGATGCACACCTAAAACCCCAGCACTTGGAAGGCTAAGGCAGGTGGATTTCTAGTTCAAGACCAGACTAGGCTTCATAGGAAGACTTTGTCTCAAAAACACACAAATAGGGCTGGGTGTTATCTCAGTGGGTATAATACTTGCCATGCAAGTGTGAGTACTTGAGTTCAGATCCTAGAATACACGCAAAAATCCAGAAGTTGCAGCAAGAACAGCTGTAATACCAGTGTTTCTCCAGTGAAAAGGGAGGCTGAGGCAGAAGAATTGCCTAGAAACTTGCAAGTTCAGTGGTGAACAATGAGCTGCCTCAAACAAGGTGGGAGACCAGGCCTGACACTTGACACTGTTCTCTGGTCTACACACACATCTATGGCATGCTCATATCTGTACTCACACACATCAACATGCACACACACACACAGATCATGCATGATGAAAATAAATACTTTGATTGATTTTAGGAATACTTTAAAGAACTTGTTATAATAAAAATGGGAATATGTATAATAATTAATGAAATACGCCAATAAGTATGCTTACACACTTAAAATAAGTAACCAGGAAGTATAAGTGGCCAATAAATACACAACACATGTCCAACATCCACAGTCATTGGGAAATGTAAATGAAGTTATATCAAGACTCCATTTCACCCCAGTCAGAATGGCTACCATCAAGAAAACCAATGACAACAAATGCTGATGAAGATATGTGAAAAGAGGAAACCTTATACACTGCAGTAGGAATGTAAACTGGTACAGCTCTATGGAAATCAGTATGGATGTTCTAAAAAAAAACCCTAAAAATAGATCCCCATATGATCCAGCTACTACTGAGAATATATCTGAATTCATCTAAATAAATATAGCATAGACATACTTGCACATCCATGTTTATTGCTGCACTATTCACAGTGGCCAAGATATGGAACCAGACTAGATGGCCATCGACAGATAAATGGATAAAGAAAATGTAGCATATATACAAAGTGAAATTTCATTTAGTCATGAAGAACAAATTTATATCATTTTCAGGAAAATGAATGGAACTAGAGATTATTGTGTTAAGTGAAAAAAGCCAGACTTAGAAAGACAGGTATTGGATGTTTTCTCTTCTAAGTAGAGATTACAGGGAAAAAATGGCACGTGAAAATAAAAGGGGCAGCCAGGGATGTGGAGGAGGATAGCAGGATGGGGCAGAGATAAGAAAAAGCAATAGAGGGACAAATAGGCTAATGCATGCTATATGCATGTGCGAACATTTCCCAATGACACCCATTACTTTAAACAATGAAAACATGCTAATAAAAAAGTAAATGTAAGCTGGGTGTGGTGGCACATGCCTTTAATTCCAGCACTGGGGAGGCAGAGGTAGGAGGATCACCATGAGTTCAAGGCCACTCTGAGACTCCATAGTGAATTCCAGGTCGGCCTGGGCTAAAGTGAGACCCTACCTCAAACAAACAAACAAAAACTATATATGATCATATTTGTAGGTTATAGACTAGTGAGGTCTGGAACTTTTTAGTAATACTAGACCAGAATATTATGTCGACACTGGAGCTTAAAAAAGAAGGTTTTTTTTTTTTTTTTTTTTTTTTTTTTTTGGTTGGGGGTGGTGCAAAGATTCCTGGGCTTCACTGTATTTTGCCCTGCCAAGTAAAGTCTGGGAACTGGGGTATTTGTTTTCTCTAAGCCTATTTCCTTTCCTTTACAAGTACTTTCTTGAACTGTCTTTTCTTCTCTCTTTTCTTTTTCTTTTTTGTTTTGGCACAAGCAACGGCTGTTTGGAAAATGTCCTAATTCTTGATGCTCTGTGTTTGGCAAGATATGAATGCACTGGCTGCAAGCCGTAATCACACCCTTCCGTACACCGACTTCTTCAAAGACCATAGGCCGCCTTCTTGCTCCCTACCCGTTCTGCACAGCATCTAGACAAAGCAGGTGTCGAGGGACTCACGGGGCTGCTTTAAGGCAGAGACATTCAGGTTAACAGAAGAGATTCTTCTTTTTGCTGTCTTGGGAACAGAAGAAAGTTGGGAGAACGATCTTCTCACGGATGATAATCTCTCTGAGAACTCACTTGCCAATGCAATGCTATCTTCCTGAGAAACTCGAGGCTGGGAACCCTCGGAAGGTTGTTATTAAAAAGTCCTGTTTTCCTTGCTGGTTTCATGTGTCTGTCAGTGTTTCTACGACAAATTATCAGACTACATGTCTTGTGTTCCTTTTGTAGCTTCCATAGCGCTTAATGACAAGTATACACAGAGGCGGCTGTTAAACACATTATTCCAACTTGAACACACCATCCATTCATGGCTATGGCTATTTTCTGAGCAAATGCCATTTACACAGCACTACGCTGGTCTGCAGGGGTGTCAGGCAGAAAGAATCAGCCACGATGCCTTATGGGCTTTTCAGTGCCCTGGAGATTTATTATACTTTAGCCAGCTTCCTCTCCGGGCTTCTGGTCATGTGGTGACATTCTGATAACCACTTGTTGGTGAAAGCACTAAAGGATGGACACGAGCTCCTGGACAAGGGTATTTCCTACTAGTATTTCCCAAACAACCCCTGCCACCCAACAGCTCTGCACTCCCAACTTCCTGCCTCCTTGTGAAACAGCTTCTGTGGAACTGGACTTTCCCCCAATGCCTTGCGGTTGTTTGGCTTTGAAGTCTCCACTTATGCAGTAAACACACGTCATTATTTGTGACCACTAATGCTACTCACGAAATATTTCCAGATGCCTATGGCTCTGGTTGTGGACCATGAAAAACAATGTAGTGAACAGAACACACCATAGATGAAAGATACTTTGTTGCTACTTTGGAATCCTGAAGTTCTACAACATGCTGTCAGAATCTGTTTATAATGTGTAGAGATCAGTGCTTCTTTGGGACTTTGACTTAAGTTATCCAAGACTGTTAATGATAAGATGTATGTTGAAGCAAAGTTCTCTATTCATTTTTACTGAGATATCTTTTGCATATATGTGTGTATGCATGCTTCTAAGTGTGTCAGTCCATGTGTGCGTGCATGCATGCATGTGTGTGTGTGTGTGTGTGTGTGTGTGTGTGTGTGTGTGTACTGTGTACATGTGAAAGCCAATGGCAAACTCAGGTGTTTTCCCCAATAGCTCAATATCAATATCAATGTAGGTACATTTTCCCCTCTAAACATTTATTTCTGCAGGGAAGTGTTTTCACACTCTTTGCTGGACAAGAAGGAATTCTGGATGAAGATACAATTGTCATGTGCATGTCTCCATAGCTGGCCTGTGCCTGGTGTCCTTACTGAGGAGCCGCGCCCTCTCGTCCCTGGTGCAGATGGAGGGGGCAGTTTGTAGAGTGGAGCAGACTGTGGGAGGCGAGATGGCTCTTAAGTGTGAACAAGACCTGCTATGTGCGTACAGGCACCCACATGCTAAGACAACTTTGGGGGTTGGTCCTCACCTTCCACCTCCTTTGAGGCAGGGGCTCTTGTAGTTCACCAGAGCATCTGCCAGGCTCATTGGCCCTCGAGTTTTCAGAGGATTCTCTTGCCTCCACCTCCCCTCTTGCAATAGGTGGGCTGGGATTACAGAAGCCTGCCACAGCTTCTGGTTTTTATGTGGGATCTGGGGATCCAGACTCAGTTACTCACACTTGCATGACAGGTGCTTCATCCGCTGAGATGTGGTCTGTTTGGTCTCTTTCATGCCAACTATAGTTCTGTACCAGAGAGTACTTTTGCGCCCCACTCTGTAGCACTGCTGAGCAGGAGGTAGGAGTGGGCAGATGTATTCTAGATCTACACAAGATAATCCAACCACAGTCATATGTGAGCACAGTCTATCTGCAAAGATAGAGCTGAGGCAAAGTACCAAGATGGTGAAAGAATGTAGTGCATCAATAACTGTCACAAATCACAGGGGAGTCTAAACTCTATCAGTTACTTCCTCATTACTGGGACAAAATATGAATGAAAGGTTTTATTTCAGCTTATGGTTTTGAAGGGAGGTTTCATCATCATTATGGAAGGGGAAGCCTGCCGTTCAGAAAGTTGGCATCACATCAGCAGGGAGGAAGGAGACAGAGAGAGAGACAGAGAGAGACAGAGACAGAGAGAGACAGAGAGAGACAGAGACAGAGAGAGCAAGTAGACCTCAAGTGGCTTGGGCTGTAACACCTCAAGGTCTACCTCCTAAAAGTTCCACATCTTCCTAAATAGTGCAGCTAACTGAGGATTAAGTATTCAAACCCAGGAGCCTATGAGGATCATTTTACATTCAACCAGAACAAATTCATATACTTTCTTCAGTCTTCCACTCTTCAACTGTGTTATCAGCACCGTGCTCATACGCTTTCTTTGAAGAACAACACCTATTCACATACTCCAAGACCAAACAACTCTCCACCCTGTCACAGAGCATAAAAAACAGCAAAAAGAAGAAAAATAATTGTCTACAAATAAAGAAATGATCCATGGTGCTACATCCCTGTGCTAGATTATGATAGAACAGAGAACATACAGTGATTAATGACCACAGGTACACAGAAAACATCTCAAAAACATGCTGTTAAGTTTGAAAAGTACACTTGAGAAGATACACACATTATAATCATGTTTTATGAAGTTTAATGTGACCATATATTGTTTATGGATATACAAACATATAACATTAAAATTATAAACCCCAAATTCAAGAGAACAATTTTCTCTTATGAAGAAAGATGATGTGTCCCGAGGAGGTATCACCTATGCTTTTTTTTTTTTTTTTGAGGTAGGGTCTCACTCTAGCCTAGGCTGACCTGGAATTCACTGTGTAGTCTCAGGGTGGCCTTGAACTCATGGTGATCCTCATACCTCAGCCTCCCCAGTGTTGGGATTAAAGGCGTGTGCTACCACGCCCGGCACCTATGCTTTGTTTTACAAGCTTGATGGTGAGTAATGAGTGTTTATTATTCTGTTTTCTAATACTTTTTCTTTTTTGCTATGGATTGAACCCAGTGACTTGTGCATGCAAAGCAAGTGTTCTACCATGGAGCTACACCCCAGCTTACTTTTATTATACTCCAAATGTTTAATAATTTAAAATAATTGGGCTTTCATAAGAAGCAAATGTGGACCTGGAATTTGGCGGGAGCCACTCAGGGTCTACCAAAGACCGAGTTCAAGGCTCAACAGGTCACCCCACTGGCACCAAGGAGTGAAGAGACAGGTGACACACAGGAGTGTTGCTGATGTTGACCAATGCCAGGTTTGTTTTTTGGGGGAGGGACACAGAAAAGTTTCTTGAGTTTGGTTGCTGTAATCATTCTTGGCTTCTGCTGGTCACTGCCAAAGTGGGCCTACTACCTTTACTCAGACAGCAGAACTTTTCTGTCCATTTGTCCCTTATTTATTTGAATGTGGTACATGGGGATGACAGGTAAGTAAACATGTGACATTTCCTGAATGCTGTGAGGTGTTAGGTTGTCTGCTGGACACTTTTCATACATTCATTCATAGAAATCTCCTGTAGGCACCTTATGCTGAGCCAGGAGAAGGTGGATTCTAGAAAGCTCAGAGATGAGGTCCCAAGGCCCAAATTGTGTATTAACAGCACTGTACACAAAGATACAGAAGACATACATTGCCTTTTTTTCTGAAGAATAAATTACAATCCAAATTTTGAAAGAAAATACAACATGACTATTTTAGGAAGTCAAATATTGGCATATTATAGGATAGACCAGAAATGCAGGTGCGCTTTTTAGGGGAAAGAACTTTGAATAAATGTCTTACTTTCAATGAGCACCATCAGATGACACCCCAGGGCTCCAGAGATGCTCTTCTAACTGAGCAGCTCCAGATGCAGAGTTTGAGAAGCACGAAGCACACCATCCTCACAGTGCGTTCGCTCTGCTCAACTGCTCCTCAGTGGGTTGTATCCACTTAGCATCACTGTGATTCAAGCGGGGAGCATGCAGACCAGTGTGCTCGAGACAAGGCCTGAGCTTATCTGAAAGAATTCTGATTTTTCTACATCATTATGTGTATGTGTGTTTGTGGCTATGTATGTGTATACATGTGGGTGCATGTGGATGTCAAAGCACAACTATGGGGTGTTTGTCCTCTCTTTCTGCCTTCTTTTTGACACAAAGTGTCTGATCGTTTTGCTGCTTCATGTGCATTAGGATAGCTGGCCCAGGAGCATCCAGCTTCTGCTGGCTCCACAAATATACAACTTTGCTTCAACTTCACATGGGTGTTGGGGAATTGAACTCGGGCCAGCAGGCTTATAAGCAAGTGCCTCTAACCACTGAGCAATCTAATCCCCTTCCCAAGAAAATATCTTTCTAGAACCATTAGGCAAATGAAAATAAATCTGGGTTTTATCTGGCCTTATGCTGAAGATGTATTTTCTACCTTTATTTCTCCCTACAGGGATCGAGCACAAATGTTCAACACTTAAGAGAAGGGCGTGAGCCACAGAGACCTGGGACACACCTGAATTCACTGTGAGCGTGCTGTGATGGTATAAAGTGGAGCTTGCCTAGGAAAGTTTACAACGCCTCCTTAGCTGTTATTAAAAACCTCAATAGTGACAGCAATTTATGACCACTCAGGACACATCTGCATTGTTAACCCCCAGCAGTTCTTACCCCTAAACTCATTTTACAGAGAAAAGGAGACACAGAAAGTTGCAAATCTTGCCTACAGATTCAAGCTGTCATCTCCCAGTGGTGTGAACACAAGAATAAATAAATACACATGCCCTTGTTCCTTTCTTCTTGATTTGCCCTCGGGTCTTCTCACAGCTAAATGAACAACTCCTCGCATTGAATGAATGCAAGTACTTCCAAGCATTAAAGATGTCTTTCCTCTCTTGAAAAGGCTTTCAGAGTGCTGGATAGATGGCTCAGCTGTTAAAGGCACTTGCCTGCTCCTCAGTACTCATGTAAAGTCAGATGCATAAAGTGGCGAATGCATCTGGAGTTCATTTCCAGGGGCAGGAGGTCCTAGTGCCTCATTCATTCTCTCTCTCTCTCTCTCTCTCTCTCTCTCTCTCTCTCTCTCTGTTTTTTTCTCTCTCTCTCCTGCTTGCATCTAAAAATAAATAAATAAATATTTAAAAAATTATTTTTAAAAGAAAAGGCCATCCATCAGAGACATGCTTTCAATAATGGCAGCCTGGAATCCTTCTGCTCCAGGAACCAAATGATGTGGCCAGAATATCCTGGCACACGGATGGCAAAGACTAGGATGATGAGGGGACAAAGCATTGTAGTCTTGTGCGTGCAAGGGAGCCAGGTGATCTTGGCTTGCCCTCTACCTCCTGAAGCAACAGTGAGATTCTCAATCCCCACCACACACTGCATTCATTTGCAGTGGCAAACACACACACACACACACACACACACACACACACACACACACACACACACAGAGAGAGGTGGGGGGGGTGCAGGTTTTTTGTTGTGATCCTCCTATCTCAGACTCATGAGTGTTGGGATTAAAGGCAGGTAATACCATGCCCATTGGCTCTTTTTTTTTTTAAAGATTTTATTGGCGTGTGTGTGTGTGTGTGTGTGTGTGTGTGTGTGTGTGTGTGTTTGTGTTTGCCATTGCAACTGAAAGTCAGGCACATGCATTGCTTTTTGTATTTGTCTTACATGGGTGGTTTGGGAATGGAACCTAGGCCAGCAGGCTTTGCAAACAAGTGCCTTTAACACTGTACCATCTTCCAGGCCCAGTGATGTGCTCTTTACCCATGAAGAACACTGCCAATCTCCAGCTCTCAAGACCACAAGGGGAAACATGTGGAAGGCACAGTTTCAGGGAACTATTTTCTTAAGAAGTCAGAGTGCTTGGATAGTAAACTGTGCACGCTTGCATCTTTTGCTTTTTAAAATATAAATTTAAAACTGCACATAATAATCAAACAGTGGGGAATCCTCAAATGGACTAGTTGAGCAAATGAAGAGAGGGGCTGTGTATCTTGGGATCCTATACTTATACAGCAGAGTGGCTGTGAGCCTTCTCTGCCTCAGTAACCCCATCTATGATATTACATCTCATTAGAACCCTAGAAGTAGCTGTGGTGCTTGTCAACTTGACAGGATTTAGAATCACTCTGGAAACAAATCCCTGGACATGTCTGTATGGAATGTTCTAGATTAGGTTAATTAATGTGGGAAGAATAACCCTAACTATGGGTAGCACCATCCCATGGGATCCTGGACTGAATCAAAAGGAGAAGGTGAGTTGAACACCAGCTTCTCAACTCTCTCTGCTTCCTGACTGTGGACGCAATGTGACCAGCTGTCTTGTGCTCCTGCCACCACACCTTCCCCACCTTGATAGACTGTACCCTCACACTGTGGGCCAGAATAGACCCTTCCTTTCTTTTTTTTTTCTTTATTGTCCATAATGAGTTACATTGTTTAGTGGGCCAACCATGAGTTGTTATCCCCAATTCCCCGTTGCGCCCCCTCCCCATCCCCAGTCAGCTAGATATCCTCCTCCGTGGGCTGTCTGTATCAGTCTTTGTGGTAGGGGACCATGGATAGCCCAGTCTTCAGCCGGGTTCTCATGACCCAAGTGTGTTATTACTGAGGGTTACCAAGTCTCTGATATTCTCCCCCACCACTGACCAAAGTGACCCATGAGGTTACAAAAACAAAACAGAATTCTGTCAAGGCTCTTGAACGCCCTCCCCAGGCCTGAGGCAAAACCCTGTTGCTGAAGAAACCACAGAATACCATCGTTCAGCATCGAGAGACTCTTCGAGGTCTGGAATGGTAACCAGCCCCCAGATGGCAGTTTGTGCAGTGCTGGAAGACACTACACAAGCTGCCAGGGGAAGCTGAACAACGACAGCTGGTGTAAACAGACCACTGACATGAAACACAGTCTGAGGCCATGAGTAGGCTGACCACACCTCCTACTGGGAGAGAAAAGGAAACTAAGAAAGGAGCAATTGTGCAATGGAGGAGCCTGGGCCTGGGAGAGTCAATCAACAGCTATTAAATTCGGCCAAATATTCCACTCAGTGAGGGGGAACCCTTGATTGGAACCGGGGATTCAGGGCAGTATGCACCGGATCCCATACTCTTGGGCTCCCAAGAAAAGATGCACAATGCGAGTGTCTGCCGGGGAGGCTTTTGAAAATAGAAGCTAGGTAATCCAGACCCTTCCTTTCTTAAGCAGCTTTTGGCAGGTGTTTGTTGAAGCAGAAGAAAGGTAACAGCACGTGGGGACTATTGTTTCCCCTTCTTATAGATGAGAAAAGCAATCTAGGTACTGGTACATGGCCTCATTAAAGATCATCCACCCGAGTGCTTACAGATAACAGACCAGACAGTGTGGGCAGAGGCAGGGCACACTGAGCAAACTGGGAAGTAGGGGGAAAATCGCTGGATTAAAAAAAATAATAATTTTGTGAATAAAATCTGCTGCTTCTGAGTAC
>PVHP010054540.1:0-10397 GCA_004024765.1 Zapus hudsonius | reverse complement strand
CATCCCCACCAACCTGCCCCATGCAGTGACCTGTGACATTAAATTTAGGAACTACCTCATTCCCAAGGTAAGCTTGCTTTTTCTCTGCTGTACCCTCATAATCTTGATGTTCCTAAATCCACAGTGTGTTTCCAGTTTCTACTAACTCAAGATGAGAGAGTGGTGAAATTATTACAATTGGCTCCATAATGGTGTTTTGTCGTGAAAATGGCCATACTCCCAAAAGCAATATACAGATTCAATGCCATGCCAATAAAAATACCAGCATCATTCTTTGTAGACATAGAAAAAATAATTTCAAAATTTATTTGGAAAGGCAAAATCCAAAGCCATTCTTAGTAAAAGAAGCTCATCTGGAAGTATCACTATTCCCAATCTAAAGATATATTACAAAGCCATTGTAACAAAAACAGTATGGTACTGGCATAAGAATAGACAGATAGACAAATGGAACAGAATTGAACACCCTTCCCTAAGCTCAAGCAACTATAGCTACTTAATATTTATAATGCTGCCAACAATGTCCAATGGAGTAAAGATAGCATCTTCAACAAATGGTGCTGGACAAATTGGATAAGTATTTGAAAAAGATGAAAATAGACCCAGTCCTCGCACCTTGCACCAAAATCACCTCCAAATGGATCGAAGACCTCAACATAAGACCCGAAACTCTGAAAATCCTGGAAGAAAAAATAGGGGGAACTCTCTATGAAATAGGAGTAGGGAAAAACTTCCTGAACAAACCTCTGGTAAACCAGGAAGTACAGCAATCACTTAACTAATGGGATCTCATCAAGCTAAAAAGCTTCCATACAGACAAACTTACAATACTCAAAGACAATAGACCATCAGGTTGGGAGTTAATCTTTGTAAGCTGTAACACAGATAGAGGTCTAATACCTAGAACTTATAAAGAACTCAATAAATTAAATAATAAAACATCAAAAAGCCCTCTCACAAAATGGGCCTCTGACTTCAACAGGGAATTCTCAGAGGAGGAAATACAAATGGCCAACTCTCACTTAAGAAAATGTTCAACATCATTAATCATAAGGGAAATGCAAATCAAAACAACAATGAAATTCCACCTCACTCCAGTAAGACTGGAAATTATTAAAAAAAAACAACCAACAACAGATGTTGGTGAGGATGTGGGGATAAAGGAACCCTCCTTTACTGCTGGTGGGAATGCAAACTTGTACATCCTATAGTGTTTTATTTGCAACGGTGTGGCTTTTCACATTTTATTCTTTTTTTTTCCTGAGTACTAAGTTTCTTGAGTACTTAAAATTTTTGTACTGCCTTTGCAATTTATTTTACCTGACAATGGAAATAAATGATTTGATACTTTTATTGACTTCAGGATTAATAACAGTTAATTTTACTATTTAATCATGATTTATTTGTAGATTTGTATATTAGTGATTTGTTATATTTTTTATGTCTTTTTTCAAATTCTTGTGCCCTTATTTTCTGTTTATGGAATTATTTCCTGGTTGAATATGTACAGGATAGCATTGGCAAGATCTGATGGAAACGGGCATCCTGCCTCCTTTCTGGTCAGTATTAAGGAGGGCAAGTTTAATCTCACATTGCACTGGATATCTTAAGGAGATTTAGAAGATGTTTATGAGTTTAAGAAAAGTGTTCCTGATGTTTCATTTGGTATGAACTTGGATAATGAAAATGTGTACATTAAATTCAAATATATTCTCTACACATATGTGATGGCTACACTCCCATCACTAAGCATATGCATTACAGATATAACACACACAAATTTGGATTTTAACTTCTTAATATTGATATTAACTCTGTGTTTATATCCCAAAGAGATGTTGGCCTATAGTTTTTATAAAACTTTTTATTGATAGCTTCCATCAGATTTTCCCAGACACAAAATGGCCTTGATGTTCATGTTTTTGCAGGGCCTGATAAAACCTACACATAATGGAGGAAATGATGACACCAAAACAAAACAGAGACTAATTGAGAGGGGGAAGAAACATGGAGGAGGGTGAGGGGAAGAGAAGAAAATCATAATAGTTTATGGTCTATAATTATGGAAGCTAAGTGGATACAGTGCTTGCCAGTAAACCCAAAGACCTGGGTTCAATTCCTCAGTACTCATGTAAAACCAGATACACAAAGTGGTATTTGCATCTGGAGTTGGTCTGCAGAGTTTAGAGACCTTGGCATGTCCATTCTCTCTATCTCTCTCTCAGTGTCTTCTTGTAATAAATAAATAAATAATTACATTTTTTAAAAAAGGTGTTTTCAAAGTAAGAAATAATTTCATTGGTTGTGATTACTAATGTAATCCTTTGGAAATAATGGAATTATCTTTTTCCATGGTGATGAATCTTGCTCTGTGAGGACAAACCAGTGTAAGGGTTAGCATGCCAGTCTGTTCTTACCAAAGGACCTTCTCAGGATATGACTTTGTTTTCTCAATACTGAGGTCTGTAGCAATGTGATGAAGCTTGTTAGTATCTTAACAGCTAATTAAATGGGAAACAGAGTGAGGATGAGAATATGGATACCTAGTTGAGAGGAGTGCTGTGTAGGCTGGGTTCATAGTGTTTCAACCCTCTGCTGGTGGCTCATGATGTGACTCATCTCCTTTGAATTTAGTGAGTTGGAATCATCCATTCATTCCCTTCAAAGAACTGCTCGGTGTAGAAATAAGCAACATTCTGCTGTGCTTATCTTGTTCTTTATGTGTTTATAGTCAGGGAGAGTTCTAGTTCATGCTTGGTGGTTTCTTTCAATACCTTTAATATACTCAACAATTCAGACCTCTAGCCACTTAAACAAATGATCACAGGCTGATTTTATGTGATTTCTTCATGTGACCTATAAATATTGTTCCTGATATGAATTTGGTAAGAATATAAGTGCCCTATATATGCACATATATACATATATGTGTGTGTTTTATTAAATATATATCCACTTTAGTGAGGAGACATTAATGAATCCTATGGAAATATTGGTTTTGTGAACTTTCTTATGTACTAAGGTAGGTACTGAATAACCTCTCCATCCCAGAAGTTCCTTGTACATTTTTAATGAATATATGTAGCTTGATATTCGAAGATTGTGTCAAAATACTCTATTCTAAATCATTCACTCAACTATTTAGCCTTAATCATGATCCTTATCTGAACAAAGAATTCTCATTCAAATTAATTCAAATTAAAGTGATGATTTTTCCAATTTTGACATCCTTTTCATTTTTTCAATTAAGTTTACCCTGTAAACAAAGATCTATTATACATTTTAAAATTAGTTTATGACACGCATAAGCACTAAATATTCTATAGAAGATATTTGACATGTCATAACTGTAGAAAACTTCACTGTGATCTGGATCAGCTGCCCCATGACCACATACACTCTGGACATTCCCCCTTCCTACAGAGTATTGCATTGGGAACCATAACCATGTGAGTTATGGGCTGTGTGAAAACCCATGGGATGACCTACTGTTACAGGTGGAGATGAACACACGTACCCAAGCTCAAGGACAAGATTCAAAACTTTTGCCTGTGATCATCCAATTTTTTTGTGCTTCAAATTTCACTAGCAGGCATCTTACCCATATCACAGCCACTGGATTCAAATCCTGTTCATTACATTATCTGTCTTAGTGGGAATGTCTTTGCTCTTCTTTGGATTCCGTTTCCCCTCAGTGGACCAGAAGACTGAACTAAGTGATTTCCATGAAGTCTTTTAGCTCCGCAACTTCTTTGTCACCAGGTTTATCTGTTTGTATTGCTTCCAGGGCACAACCATATTCACATCATTGTCATCTGTGCTGTATGACAGCAAGGAATTCCCCAACCCAGAGAAGTTTGACCCTGGACACTTTCTTGATGGAAATGGAAACTTTAAGAAAAGTGACTACTTCATGCCTTTCTCTTCAGGTAATAGCAATTCATTTTCTTCAGGTAACATTTTGACCTCACTGGGAACCAACACAGTGACATATATGGGGCTGGGAGATTTGTTCATTTTATACGATCAGGACTCCACACCAAATGCCCAGGCACTCTCCTTGTCAATGAGATAACCTCCATGTTAGGTAATAAAAGTAAAGCATCAGTTCTTCACCAATTTCTTCCAAATTGAGAAAGCTGGAGTATTGGTCATTTGCATTCTTCCTTGAAATACATTGCAGCAAAACCAATGATTTATTACAAGGAAGAAAACTTTATTCAGACTTTCTTCACCATGAAAAGTATGAGCTCACTATAATTTGATATCATGGTGTTGCAGTCAGCTTTCTAGTTGCTGTGCAGAAAGAACCCAAACAAAAGTGGCTTGTAGAGGAATGGGTTTATTTGGCTTATGGACTAGAGAGGAGACTCCATCCTGGCAGGGGAAACGATGGCATGAGCAGAGGGCTGGACATCACCTCTGCCACAGCACTGCAAACAGCGGCAGGAAGGTGTGCCAAACACTGGCAAGGGGAAGCTGGCTTATAACCCCCATAAGCCCACCCCCAACAACACAGCTCTAGTGAGGTTCTAATTCCCGAATTGCCATCAGCTGAGGATTGATCGATCTATCAGAACACATTCATTTGTTTGTGGGGGACACCTGGACACGACACATGGCGTCTTGCTGTGTTGCTCACAGCCAGACTCAGCTAATGAACAGGCATGTTTCCCAGATCAAAGAAATCATCAAAAGTACCCAGCCCCCCCTTAAAGAATCATATTAGCAATTAACTCATTGTAATGCAGTAGGAGTGTGGTGAGAAAATTTGCCCTGCGAAAGTAGATCTTGGGGAGAAATAGTCACCTTTCTCACCCTCATACCTCAGCAGTAAGGGTAAAATGAAATAAGCTACATTTTAATAAATGATAATGTAGGTGATGCTGCCATGGGGTTAATTTCTAAAGAAAAGAAAATTCCAAAGCCAGGCACTCTTAATAAAGCAATTAATCACTGGAGCCAAACATTTTCTCTCAGTTATGAATATCAAAAACTGACAGACAAATAAACATGAGATTGTAAATACATTATGAAAGTGGCAAGATTATCTGCATTGATTATAGAGTACACTGATCTTCATCATTCAGAATAATATGTCTTAAATAATCCATCTCCACATGTGAAGTGCGTCTACTGTGTCTCCAACCAAGGAGACTCCTTCACTGATGATGTGATTTTGATATCTTATTCACAGTCTCCCTTCCTCAGCCTCCCAGGTGTTCTGATCACAGGTTGATGCCACCACACTGACTAAGAAATATTTGAATGTCATATATATTAACATCATATGTTAAATTGTTTATCAGCCTTATGTTCTTAGTCTATTTGTATGACTAACTTTACTTTCCGTCGAGTCAACCATTCATCTAATAGTTCATGAGTTTCTCATGCTCTCTTTGCAAATTCCTAAAACATTGTTTCTCGCATGCACATTTATGAATAATTGTGTTTTGTGGAATTTTTTTCTTTCCAGGAAAACGAATTTGTGCAGGAGAGGGCCTGGCTCGCATGGAGCTCTTTCTATTCCTGACCACCATTTTACAGAACTTTAAACTAAAGGCAATGGTTGACCCGAAGGACCTTGATGTGACCCCAGTTGTTAATGGATTTGCATCTTTGCCACCCTTGTACAAGCTCTGCTTCATTCCTCTCTAAAAATTATCAGCCAGCTAACTGTGCTGCCTTCTATCATCCCCTCCAATGTCACCCTTCCCTCCTCATGGATGACTTACCTGTCCTCCCCTCTCACCTGTCCCCATTCCCTCAAATATCCATGGAATATTCATCCTTCACTGTGGCAATTCTGGAATCACTGTACACATACATTTAAAATTTTCCTCTTCTCTCTAATACTTTTACTGACCATTCAGGTATCTAAAATCTGTTATCAATCTAGCTTCAGTTTAAAATGAGAAATTATCATTATTTGAGAATTTATGATCATTTCTGTTCTGTAAGTTCTTAATAAACATTTTTTATTATCCATAATGAGTTACATTGTTTAGTGGGCAAACAATGAGTTGTTATCCCCAATTCCTCATTGCCCCCCTTCCCCATCCCCAGTCAGCTGGATATCCTCCTCTGTGGGCCGTCTGTATCAATCTTTGTGGTAGGGGACCATGGATAGTCCAATCTTCAGCCGGGTTCTCTTGACCCAAGTGTGTTGTTACTGAGGGGTGCCATGCCTCTGATATTCTCCCCACCACGGCTCTCACAATCTTTCCACCCCCTCTTCCATTTTTGATGATCTTTCTTTTCTTAGACTTTTCCTTACTTGAAAAAAGAGACTGAAAAGTATAGAGGATGTTAAGGAGGGTGTGAATGAATAGCTCTTTGACTGAGTGTCAATAGAAATATTTGTATTTGGAAAAGATAAACCTGTCTGGAAGAATTCCAATGGTTAGAGAAATACCATGGAGAGAAGTCACAGGAAGCAACAAGCATGCAGGGAAGTTTGCTGTTGTGAACAAAATGTAATAAATACTGTTTTTACTTGATGTTTGCAACTTATAAATGTATATGAGTTTATTCTCTCGAGTTCGTCTTAGTCTACGCTTCTCTCTTCAACAATAATAAAATACCCAGCATGACTTTCCTATCACTTTGTTACTTTGCTTTCAATTTTTTATTCTCACCACAAATGTGAGGTTAATTTCATGCCACATTTTCTCTGTTTCATCTCCTGAATGTACACTACTGAGCATTTAATGTATAACATACCTTAAACATGAATTACTGTCTTTCTGCCTTGAACTGTGTTAAGTGAGATGTGCCAAAGTAAGGACCCCCCCCTTCTCATTTCCTAGAGGAAGCTGATTTCTTTGGGATTTTATAAGCAATATAGAAGGGTGTAGATGCACACGCACACACACACATCTGGACAATCTGGACATTCTGGAATGTGTAGCTATACATTCAAACACACACACATATACATGGTGCTTTCACAAGTGTACTCAAAATACATTCTGTACAGTCAGCTGTTTTTGTTCTAAAACATATGCAAAGAAAACTCTCTTAACACAAAATACACGTCATGTAATTACCTTGTACTTGAAATTATTTTAAAATGATACACAAAAATATAAATTAGAAGTTCCCTAAGGCACCTGTGACATGTACTGCTGTGTGAAGACACAGCAATGATATCATAGAGGACATGTGCCTGCACCCACTCTGTCTTTCTTCTAGCCATGAGCAGCCTGCATGGTCACAAGGAGACTCAGCAATGATGGCTCTGCCTTCATCATGTGCCATCACATGAATCCCTGGTAAGGTGAGAGAGTGCTCCTGCTTCCCTTTGGCCAGCAGGCAAAGGCCCATGCCACCTTATGATCCCCCCCATCATGAGGTCAGATAATTTGTTTACTTTCCTGTATATTTCTTATACTTCAATAAGACACTATTCAATTTTTTAAAAAAAGATAGTTACTCTCTTGTGTAAAGAAACACATAAACACTGCTGATGGAAATTAAAAGTAGTATATCCCCTATGGAAACTGGTACAAAGACTTCTGAGAAAGCATTCAATGTGGTATATATCCTAGAGCCATATGTCATGCTGAAGGGACACCTGCTCATCTACACTTAGGGCAAACTGATTGATGAAGGACAATTTGTGGAATTAGCCTCTGTATCCATCAACAGAAGAAAGGGGAAAGAAAACATGTTACAGAGCCGGACACGCCTTTAATCCCATCACTCAGGAGGCAGAGGTAGGAGGATCATCATGAGTTCAAGGCCACCCTGGGACTACATAGTTAATTCCAGGTCAGCCTGTGTTAGAGTGAGACCCTACCTCAAAAAAACAAAACAAAAAAAACAAACAAAAAAAGAGTGTTTCCGGGTCAAGATGGCTCACTAGCAGACAGGCCATGTCCCTTGGGTAACAAGGGGTCAGGGTTTCCAGTGTGGATTCAGGTCATGGATGCAAGCTGTGGTCATGCTATGAGTTTTTTTTCTCTTTTTCTTTGCTTCTCTGTGGTACTTCCTGCCCACTGAAACCTGTGGCTTCCTTGAGCCCTGATCCCCATGTTTTCCCCACCTGTCTACCCCCTTGCTTCCCACGTTATCCCTGCCCACCAACTCAGCGTAATCCTGAGGGCTGGTCCCTGTGGTATCCTTGAGCTCTGGTTTCTGTTGTTTATCCATGCGCCCACCAGCTCCTATGGTTTTCCCACAGCCTGGTCCCCACAGTTTCCCCATGAGATAAATAGTCCCTGGGCAGGACAACTGCCTGCCATGACAGGCAGTTGTCCCCCTTCCCTGTCTTCCTAATCCCCGAGGTGCCCTGCACCCCCTAGCAGGTTACATAAGACCTGTCACCACACCCTCCACCTACTTAGTCCCCACAGTCCCACACCCACCAACAGGTTACCCCCAGTATCACCATCAAAGTCCAGCTAGTGATCTGAGGGCACACACACTCACAGATTAAACAAGCAAGTGCCCAACCCTACCCATGTAGGTCAGTGTACTCCCAGACCACACTAACAAAGTGTAGACAGATCAAAGGCATTCCACCAATCATCACAAGTGGAATCAAAATGGGCATGCCTCAATATAAGAATATCTCACCAGCTGAGGAAACCACACCAAACAACAACAACGATACCATTAAAGAGAGAGCGCAGAGGCAGGCCCAGGAAGACACAACATTAAGTCCCATTCATACTGGGACAGATCCTAAGGAGAACTTCATGTTGATCATGGAAAGATTACAAACTCAGCTCACAACCTTTGCCACCAGGCTTAGTGTAATAGAGGAGAACCAAATGAACTTCAGAGGAGAAATAACAGAAATGAAGGCAAGCCTGCAAACGGAAGGTATCAAAAACCAGGTTTCCAAATTAATTGAAGCAATCTGCAAATACAAGAATGACTGTCAGGAAGAAGTAATTAAATCAAACCTTGAAATAAAAACACATCTCAACAGGATGATAGAAGCAACCCAAAAAGAAGTTGCAGAAAACAAAAACCATATTGAAATAATAAAAATGTCCCTAGAATCTCTTTTTTAAAAGTCTTAAATATATATTTATTGTCCATAATAAATTATATTATTCAGTGGGCAAACAATGAGTTGTTATCCCTAATTCCCCAATATCCCCCCATCCCCAATCAGCTGGATATCCTCCTCCGTGGGCCACCTGGATCAGTCCTTGTGGCATGCCAGGGCCTCCAATACACTTGGGCCAGGAGGACCGGGCTGAGTACTAGGCTATCCAGGAGAAAAGAAAAGAAATGAAAAAGAAAATATGCTACACATACACAATGAAATTTTATTTAATTTTAAGGAAAAATGATCAAATTTGTATGCATTGAATAAGACTTGAAGTAATCATATTAAATAAAATGGACCAGATTCAGAAAAATATATTTTACATATTCTGTGTTATTTGAAAACTAAAAATGATTTATATGACATATATATGCTTGAAAGTGTGAAATTCTGGGAGGAGAATGGTGACTAAATCATGATATAGGCAATAAGGGACCAGAAATGGTAAAGAAAGGGTTGAACATGGATAAAGAACATATCATACTTAAATAACAATATTGTGAAACCCATCACTATGTGCAATGAATTTATACTACTAAAATTTTAATGAGAATTATTTATGGAAGTACAAATAATATAGAAAAATCAAGTCATTTAAAGTAAGTGGAAAATAGACAAGTCAATAAATGATATTTTTTAAAAAATTTTTTTATTGTCCATAATGAGTTACAACATTTAATGGGCAAACAATGAGTTGTTATCCCCAATTCCCCACTGCCCTCCCCTCCCCCTCAACTGGATAACCTCCTCCATGGGTCGTCTGGATCAGTCCTTGTGACAGGGGACCATGGATAGACTAGTAATCAGCCAGGTTCTCCTGTCCGTACCTCTGGATAGTCTCCCCCACCACGGCTCTCACAATCTTTCCCCCCCTCTTCCGCATAGTTCCCTGAGTCGTGGTGGATGAGTAATAAGTTTGCTTTAAGGTTGTGAGAATTGGAATCAGCCCAAATGCCCATCCATGGAGGAATCGACAGAGAAACTGTGGTACAATTATACGATGGAATTTTACTCAGCTGAAAGGAAAAATGAAATATCGAAATTTAGAAAAAAATGGTCTGACTTTGAACAGATCTTACTAAGTGATCACTCAAAAGAGCAGAGAATAGAACGTCACATATTCTCCCTCATATTTGGTATTTAACCAGGATAACCGTTTTCTTTATGCAGACTAGAAAAAAGAAGTGTGATGTTATGAATGCGGGGTAAGGGATGGGGGAGGGGAATGGCTTAAACATGAGGGTAAACCATATTAGGTTCAAAAACATAAAATCCTTATGAGCATACTGTAACCTATTGAGAAAGTAGTGAGCGTCGCCTGGCAAGAGGGACC
>PVHP010054539.1:0-10330 GCA_004024765.1 Zapus hudsonius | reverse complement strand
GAGACAGGGGGAGAGAGAGATAGAGAAGAAAGAGAGAAAGAGAGGGGAGACAGAAAGGGAGAAGAAGGGAGAGAGGGAGAGAGAGGGAAAGAGAAGGAGGGAGGGAGGGAAGGAGAGAGAGGGAGGGAGGGAGCGAGTAGTATCTACTTTTTATATCATTCTGGAAAATTCACTGGAATTTTCAAAATATCCATTAGAAAACCTGTGTGGTGGCGCATGCCTTTAATCCCAATAGTTAGGAGGCAGAGCGATAGAAGGATCTCTGTGAGTTCCAGGACACTCTGGAACTACAGAGAGAGTTCCAGGTCAGCCTGGGCTAGAGTGAGACCCTACCTCAATAAAAAATAAAATATCCTTTAATAATATTTGGTAAACACATAAATATTCATTTTCCAAATATTATGATGTCAAGTTTTTTTGTTTTATTTTATATTTCTTTTCTCCTGTTGTTTTCTCCTCCGGGCCAGCCGGAGGGAAAACGGAGAAGCAGCGGAAGCCGGGAGCCGAGCTGTCTGCTGTCTCAGGGCTGGGGCCCACAGAGCTGGGGGGATGGCACAGGGGATGGGGGGACACAGAGGCGAGCAGATGTGTATTGTATATCCACGTGGTTCTTTATTCAACTGGGGGACTTACACTTTATATGAAAAAGGGGGTCTGGGCATGGGGAATGGGGAAGGGAAAAGGAGATTGGTTGATGGGGGTGGGGAGTTGGCAGCCTGCACTGCCATAGGTGGGTGGGAAAGGTGGGTGGGGACAACCTGAGAACACCTCATTTGGGGGCCATGAGTGGCGGGAAATACCTGATGCTAGCCACGGTCAGGTCTGTGGGGATGGGTATAAGGAAGTTTTGCTGATACCCAATGCCAGTCATGCTGAGATGGAAATGCTGGTTCCTGTGGCCAGCCCATGGGGGTGGGAGTCAGGGTAGGTGGAGCTGGGAAACACCTACCGAATTACCAGGGTTTCACCTCACACATCCTTAACCCTGTGCTCCCTGTGCCCTCAGTAGCAGAGCCAATAGGCAGTGCCCAACATTCTCCATGTTAGTGTCTCACTCTAGCCCAGGTTGACCTGGAACTCTCTCTGAAGCTTGCTTCAAACTCACATTGATTCTCCTACCGTAGCCTCCTGAGTGCTGGGATTCGAAGTATGTGCCAACAAGCCTGGCTACCCAAATATTATCAATGGAAATTTTTTGAGACTCTAAAGATCGTTCAATCCAGCAAACAACCAAGGAGAAACACCTGCCACGTTTAGCAGCACACAGTGTAATCTCAGCACTCAGAAGACCCACAAAGTATGGTGACTTCAAGGGCAGCCTAAAACAGCATAGTGAGACATTGTTTACAACAAACAAACAAGACCAAAGCTACCTAGTGTGGTGGCTTTTGATCCCGGCCAGCCACAGAGTAAATTTCAGGTCATCCTGAGCTAGAGTGAGACCCTGCTTCAAAAAAAATTCAAGGGAGGGCCAGGTGTGGTGGTGCATGCCTTTAATCCCAGCACTCTAGAGGCAGAGGTAGGAGGATCACCAAAAATTCCAGGCTACCCTGAGACTACATAGTTAATTACAGGTCAGCCTGTGCTAGAGTGAGACCCTACCTCAAAACCCCTGCTCCCCCTCCCCCAAAAAATCAAAGTTTATGGTCTAAGGGCTAGGGGTGTAGCTGGTGGTGCAGCATTTACCTAGCATGTGAAGTATGCTGGGTTTAATCCCCAGCATTGAAGAAGAATTAAATCAAATTTAAGAGGTATCTTTGATTTCTTTCCCTTCCTCAGACTGTCTTTTCGATCTCACTCCAACCATTGCTCTGCCTTCCCATAGCTGCTAACCTCAACTTGAACCGCCTTACTTTGTCTCTGCCTTTTGCAAGGATCCTAAAATAGCTTCAGGATCCCAGTGTGTCTCTCTTATGTCCTTCCTGACCCGAGGGAACTTACCCAAGCTGTTTCCCAATCCTCCCTGATGAAGACTCTATGCCATAGATAGCCTTGGCTAGTCACCCTCCGAGCCAGTCTGCAGGATTCTGCCCTGCCTGTTCTTCTTCCCCATATCTGAAATGACCTTCCATGCATCTGGGCTGGGAGGTGCACACCTTTAATCCCAGCGCTTAGGTGGCTGAGTTAGAGGATCTACATAAATTCAAGGCCACCCTGAAACTACTTAGTGAATCCCAGGTCAGCCTGGGTTAGAGGGAGACCCTACCTCAAAAAGAAAAAAAAAGAGCTGGGCGTGGTGGCGCACACCTTTAATCCCAGCACTCGGGAGGCAGAGGTAGGAGGATCGCTGTGAGTTCAAGGCCACCTTGAGACTACAGAGTGAATTCCAGGTCAGCCTGGGCTACAGTGAGACCCTACCTCGAGAAAAAAAAAAAAGAAAGAAAGAAAAAAAAAATCTTCCATCCCTTTCTGAAGATCACAGTAGTTTAAATTCAGCTGAGAAGTCACTTTCAATGGAAACTTTGCTCCAGCAATAAAGTACAATAGGTTGGGCATAGTGGTCCCCATCTGTAATCCCAGACCCTGGAGAAAGGCAGGCAGGAGAATTGCCACAAGTTCAAAGCCCACCTGGTCTACATAGCTAGTTCCAGAACACCCAGGGCTTCACAATGAGACTCCTATCTCAAAATTAATAATAAATAATAAAATCACAATAACTTTATTCCATTTCAGCCATCCCATTGTACTTTGTTTTTGGGGTTAAAGCACTAGAAGGAATCTTAAAGATCAATGCAATCGGAGCACTGATTTTACCACTGAGTAAACAGGCCCAGGGAGCTAATTAGGGATCCAGCCAAGGATATTCAGCTGGGAAGTGATGGAGCAGGGGAAACAGCCAAGACTCCAACTCCTACTCTTGGGATATTCCATTGGCCTTTACTATTTATTTATTCAGTCTTTTTTTGTGTGTACTTTATTTGTGCGTGTAGATTATGTGTACAGGGGAAGGGGGTGGTTATAGGTATGCACAGCCATGCCCTGATTTTTTAAAAATTTATTTTATTGATTTGAAATCAGAGAGAGAGAGAGAGAGAGAGAACATCAGGGCCTCCAGCCACTGCAAAGGTACATCTGGCTTTATGTGGGTACTGGAGAATTGAACTCAGGGATCATTAGGCATCGCAGGCAAGCGCCTTAACCACTGTGCCATATCCCCAGCCCATTTTTTTTTTTTTTGAGGTAGGGTCTAGCTAGGCCAGGCATACCTAGAATTCACTATGTGATCTCAGGCTGGCCTCGAACTCCCAAACTCTCCAGTGATCCTCCTAAGTGCTTGCTTTAAAGTGGCACACCACCATGGTGGGCCTTATTATTATTTTATTATTATTATTTTTTAAACTTGGGTGTTTGGGCTAGGCATGGTGGCACACGCCTTTAATCCCAGCAGAGGGAAGGGGCAGAGGTAGGAGGATCACCATGAGTAGTTCAAGGCCACCGTGAGACTACACAGTGAATTCCAGGTCAGCCTGGACTAGAGCGAGACCCTACCTCGAAAAACCAAAACAAACAAACAAATTAATAAACTTGGGTGTTTGGGATCAAACTCAGGTCTTCATGCTTGTATAACAAGTGCTCTCACCCACTGAACCACTTCCCTCGCCCCTAGTCTTTCTTTTTGATACTGGGGAGTTAAACAGAGGGTCTCCCACATTCTAGGCAAGTCCTCTACCCCTATACCATTGCCATTATGATTGTCAGTATTAATTTACACCCTCAACCCCCACTTGCCTTTACTTTACAATTTAATGGTAATGTACTTGTATCATTTATATTCGTCTCCTGGAAGAAAGTTGTAAGTCTCCTTTGAGACTAGAGACCATGCCTTTTATTTCATTAATATGCTCACAGCAATTTTTAAAATTTTGTATTTATTTGGTTTGCATGGGGGGGGGAACAAGCCAAAGTCTCTTGCCACTGCAAATAAATAGAATGCCCATCCAGCTTCACATGGGTGAATTGAACCCTTGGCCAGCAGGCTTTGCCAAGGAAGCACCTTTAATTGCTGAACTACCTACCCAACTCCCAAATTTTTAAATGAAACTTTTTTTTTCTTTTTCACAATTTAATATATGGACACAAAGTATTTGATCATATTCACCCCCATTACCTTTCTTCTCCTGCTAAACACTTTCACAACTAGTAACTAGTTGTCCACTTTCATATCTCTCTCCCTCCTTCTCTCTATTTTTTTAAATTTTTTTTATTGATTCATTTTCAAGCAGAGATATACAGATATATATATATATATATATATATATATATATATATATATATATATATAGAGAGAGAGAGAGAGAGAGAGAGAGAGAGAGAGAGAGAGAGAAAGAGAGAGAGAGAGAACCAGTGTCACCACCTTGTGAGTCTGGCTTATGTGAGTCCTGGGGAATTGAACCCAGGGCCTTAGGCACTGGAGGCAAGTGTCTTAACCGCTGAGCCATCTCTCCAGCCCTCCTTCTCTCTATTTTTTAAACTATGAATTTCATTTTATTTGTACCCCATACATTAAGAAGGGGCACTGTTAAACTAACAATCATTTAAAGAGCAACAACCAACAAACCAATATTTAATTTGGTATTTAAAATAAGTAATTAAAAATCAAAGAGAAGGGCTGGAGAGATGGCTCAGCGGTTAAGGCACTTGCCTCCAGTGCCTAAGGCCCAGGGTTCAATTCCCCAGGACCCACATAAGTCAGACCCACAAGGTGGTGGTCCTGGTGCATTCTCTCTCTCTCTCTCTCTCTCTCTCTCTCTCTCTCTCTCTCTCTGCTTCAAAATGAATAAATAAAATATATTTTTAAAAAAATCAAAGAGAAGCAGTGTCTAAAGTAACTAAGGTAATTCATAACAATACCATGAACGCAAGCTCTACTTATTGGAAATATGATAATTCAACATTGGTAAGCTAAAATGTATCTATAAACATAGAATAAGGGTATACATTAGCAAAATGTTAAATAAGGTTTTAAGGAGCCCTAAAACTACTTGTAAGAACATTAGAACTAATTCTCCTACACAAAAAACTGATTAACTATAAATATTTTCTATGTCCTTCCATACACGACCTTATTTGAAGCAATATATGTGCATTTCATTGACACAATTCATGCTATATATATATTTTTTTCTGAGGTAGGGTCTCACTCTAGCCCCAGACTGACCTGGAATTCATTATGTAGTCTGGGGTAGCCTGAAAATCACTATGATCCTCCTATTGGGATTAAAGGCCTGAGCCACCACACCCAGATTCTCTCCTTTTTTTTTTTTTTTTTTGGTTTTTCGAGGTAGGGTCTCGATGTAGCCCAGGCTGACCTGGAATTTACTATGTTGTCTCAGGGTGGCCTTGAATTCATGGCAATCCTCCTACCTCTGTGAGTGCTGGGATTAAAGGTGTGCGCCACCACGCCCGGCTACGCTCCTTCCTTCCTTCCTTCCTTCCTTCCTTCCTTCCTTCCTTCCTTCCTTCCTTCCTTCCTTCCTTCCCTTCTTTCTTTCGACTCACTGAGTTTAATTAGGACCATTTGCATGAGCGTACATCGGGGCACTATTATTTGGTAGAGTATGGACAATTTAGCAGCTATTAAATCACAGAAATCATGACTCCCCTTCTTTAGCAACTATTAACTTTTTGTTGTTGCTTTTGAGGTAGGGTCTCACTCTAGACCAGGCTGACCTAGAACTCATTCTGTAGGCCAGGCTGTCCTTGAACTCACTGAGATCCGTCTACCTCAGCATGCCAAGTGCTGGCCTGCAACCATTACCTTCTAACAGCTCTTCTGGGAGGGGTGGCGCCTCTTGAGTTCCTACCTTATCCATGATAGAATGTTGCAGACTCAATTTTGTGCAGGAAACCAAAGCTACTATGAGCTTAGGAATGTAACCACCGTGTTGTGTCTGGAAGACTGCATTCCACAGCATTCCTCCCCATCCTCTGCTTGTTACATTCTTTCCAACCTATTTTCCACATTATTCCCTGTGCCTTGGGAGGAGTGAGGTGAAATAGGTGTCTTGTTTAAGACTGAACACTCAGCAGTCATTTATCCTTAGCATTTTGGCCAGATGTGTGTCACTGCATTAACTTCTGCCCACTGCAAAAAGAAACTTCTCTGATCCAAAAGGAAAGCAGCACTAATCTATGGGTTAAGACATAAATATTGAGAAGGCAGAGTGATAACACGTCCAATAGCATAACAGTAGTAGGTTTCTCCCTAGGGCCTATGACCTCGCAGCCATGGTTTACAGTACCATCATAGCAAATCTTTTGCACTAACAAAATCTTCATTGTAGTCAATTAAAATTTTTTGAATCTTGGGCTGAAGAGACAGCTTAGCAGTTAAGGCATTTGCCTGCAATGCAGAAGTACCTGAGTTCGATTCCTGAGTGCCCATATAACATCAGATGCACAAGGTGGTGCGTATGTCTGGAGTTCATTTGCAGTGCCTGGAGGACCTGGTGTGCCCATTCTCTCTCTTTGTCTGTCTGTCTGTCTGTCTCTCTCTCTCTCTCAAATAAATAAAACATTAAACTTTTTTTGAGTCTCTTTTTTACAGTGATTTGTAGATGTTGTGTGCCTGCCTAATAGATACTTTGAAAATAGTAATTGGGGACTAAAGTGAGATGGCTTAGCGATTAAAGTGTTAGCCTGCAAAGCAGAAGGACCTGAGTTTGATCCCCCCAGTGCCTACATAGCCAGATGCTCAGGGAGGAGCATGTATTTGGAGTTCCTTTACAGTGGCTGGAGACTCTGGCACACCCGATCTCTCTCTCTCTTCTCTCTCTCCCTCTCATTCAAAAAAAAAGAAAAAGAAAAAATGGTAATGGGGGTGGGCTGGAGAGAAGGCTCTGCAATTAAGATGTTTGCTGCAAAGCCTAATGACCTGGGTTCACTTCTCCAATACCTACATAAAGCCAGATGTGTCAGGAGTTTTTTACAGAGGCAAGAGGCTCTGGCACACCCATTCTCTCTCTCTCTCTCCCTCCCTCCCTCCCTCTCACCCCCTGCTTGAAAAAAATTTTTTTAAAATATATCTTTTTGGAGGGGTGGTTTTCGAGGTAGGGTCTCGCTGTAGCCCAGGCTGACTTGGAATTCACTATGGAGTCTCAGGGTGGCCTTGAACTCAAGACAATCCTCCTACCTCTGCCTCCCGAGTACTGGGATTAAAGGCGTGCGCCACCACTAGGCACTAGGGAGGCAGAGGTAGGAGGATCGCCTTGAGTTTGAGGTCAGCCTGGGACTACAGAGTGAAATACAGATCAGCCAGGGCTAGAGGGAGGTCCTACCACAAAAAACCAAAACCAGCCAAAAATCTCCATGGCTTCCCCAAGGGTTTCAGGATAAAGTTCCAGCTTGGAACCTCATACTGAGGCTCTGTGTGCTCTGACTGCAACTCACATTGTAGCCTCTTCCACCAAAACCAAAAAAATACATCACACCACATGCTCTGGATGACGTGGCAGTTCTGTCCCATTATGCCTCTGCTTTCACTCCCTGGCCAGGGGCAGTGTGTCCTTCAAGCTCCACTGGAGCGCAACCTGGCCAGGCAGCACACGCGTGTCCGCATTTAGCGTGTATCTCTTCATCTGAGCTCCCTAGCACAGCATGCCTGCCCTGAAAGTCTCTAACCCTCCACTTACTTCTTTGCTGTACTTGCTGACATCAGGGTCTCCCAGAACTCATGGAAATCCTCTTACATCAGGTAGGAATTTTGTTTTGTTTTGAGGTTAGGTCTCAAGTGGCTCAGATTAGTCTCGAGCTCTCTAAGTAGGCTAATAATGACCTTGAACTTCTGATTCTCTTGTCTTCACCTCTCAAGTGGTGAACCACCACACTCACCAAACTAATAGCTTTCGATTAGTTGGAACCTAGGAACTCTTCTTGTAACTAAAGAGAAAAAGCCAGCTGTGGTGGTGCATGCCTTCAATCCTAGTGCTCAGGAGGCTGAAAAATGAGGATGGTTTTGAGTTCAAGGCCACCCTGAGACTACAGAGTGAGTTCCAGGTCAGCATTGGCTAGAATAAGACCTTGCCTCAATGGGAGAGAAATGTAGAGAGAGGGAGAGAGAGAGAGAAGAGGGAGAAAGAAAGAAATAGATAGAAACACACACAGGGAAGTCCTTGCTTCTCCAGGACAGGAAAGGGCAAGAAATGTTTCAGTGCTGGAGCTTGCTTAGTAGTAAAGGAGAAACAGAGAAAGCTAGTTTCTTTTAGTTATCCTTAAGGACAGAAGCCCAAAGGGGAAACCAGAAGATGCCACCTGCCTTAGCTGGAATGGAACGCCTGTCTTTAACAGGTTCATCCACAACCGCTGTAGCGCCCCCTGCTGTCTCCACAGTCTAGCACACTACCTGGGTGGGCTGGCCTTTGAGGTCAGCCCCCTTGAATCTGCAAACCAATCAGGTCTTCCCTCTACATACCTGAATCTGCAGAAAGAACGCATTTTTGGGCTGGAGAGATGGCAGAGCAGTTAAGGTTCTTGTCCGCAAAGCAAAGGACCAAAGTTTGATTCCCCAGTACCCATGTAAAGCCAGATGCACAAAGTGGTGCATGTGTCTGGAGTTCTTCAATGGCTGGAGGCCATGATGTGACCATTCTCTTTCTATCTGCTTCTTTCTCTCTTTCACTCTCACAAATAAATAAATAAATAAATAAATAAATAAATAAATAAATTTTTTTAAAAAGGAATGCATTTTCGGGCTGAAGAAGTGGCTTAGCTGTTAAGAAGCTTGCCCGCAATGCAGAAGAACCTGAGTTCGATTCCCCAGTGCCCATGTAAAGCCAGATGCACAAGAGGGCGCATGTGTCTGGAGTTCATTTACAGTGGCTGGAGGCCTTGGCGTGCCCATTCTCAGTCTGTCTATCTGTCTGTCTGTCGCTCTCTCTCTCAAATAAATAAATAAAATATTTTAAAAAAAGGAATGCATTTTCAATCAACTATAAAGGTTTGTTGGTGCTGTTCCCACCACTGCCCTGTGATGTAAGTCTGGCTTTCCTCTACCCAGCTGGGAGTAGGGGAGAGCATTGTTCTATTGGCTTGTAGTAGTTTTCTGTTTACCTTCTATCTGCTTTATGTTAACTTCTCACTTTAATTACACCTATGATTTTCCTCTGATCTCTAAGTCCAGATCTACCTCCTGGGTATTTCCTTTAAACTCCAGGTCTGCTACCTGTGTAATTCTGATAAACTTGGGGTAACCATGGGTATAACTCTTTTTACTGCCCATTTCTCATCAGTTTCCTGGTCTCTGCTTTGTTACTTTTTCTCTCCTATTCTTTTATTGTTGTTGTTGTTGGTGGTGGTGGTGGTATTTCAGCACAGGGTCTTGCTCTAGCCCAGGCTGACCTAGAATTCACTATGTAGTCTCAGAAGGGTGGTCTCAAACTCACAGCAATCCTCTACCTCTGCTTCCTGACTGCTAGGATTAAAGGCATACACCACAGGGCTGGAATTACTCAGGTGCACATGTTCAAGCACAGCCCCTTCTGGATGCTGCACCCAGGTGTGCTGGATTCTTTTAGATTCAGCCCAGGACTGCTTACAAGGCTTTTGGTGGGGCTGTTCATCTCTTAACAACTGACCATGTGGATGTTTTCACTCCTCACCCTTTGGTTCTCATTCTAACCTCCCTGCCATATCCCCTTCCTGAGGCTGAGCCAGGGTGGCAAAGATATATATAGTGTTCTTCCCCTAGGCCAGTGAATTTTTACATGAGCACATAGACTGCGTCCTATTTCCCCTTCCTTGGTCCACGAACACTTCCCTTCCTGCTCCTGACTTCTGAATAAATATAATAATTTAATAAGTATCCTTCTCAGTCTGGTTTATTTTATTTAAGTAAAAGCAGACACGCACTTGGGCTTGGGGCTTATGTTTGAACACCCAATAATAATAACATCTCGTCTCACTACCATGTCTGGTTTACGGGATGCTGGAATCAAACCTAGGGCAAACACTCTATCAATAATCTAGTCCAATAGCCTTTTATAACTTTAGCATGAGTAATATAATATAAGTATTATAGTACACTTACAGTGTATTCTACATCAACAACCTTTTTTGTTTGTTTGTTTGTTTGTTTGTTTTTTTGTTTTTTGAGGTAGGGTCTCACTCTAGCCCAGGCTGAAAAACCTTGTTATTTTACCAATTGCATTAGAAACTTCCTGAGGCCAGCTGGACACTGAATTTTCTACCTAAATGTACATTTCAATGTCCAGTGAAAAAAATCAGAGAAATAACTTGGGCCTGGCTAAGACATTTAAAAATATATATATTATTTATTCATTTTCAAGGAGAGAGAGAGAGAGAGAGAGAGAGAGAGAGAGAGAGAGAGAGAGAG
>PVHP010054538.1:0-10370 GCA_004024765.1 Zapus hudsonius | reverse complement strand
CCCAGACCTACCGTGGAGGAGCCACATGGAACCCCACAGGGAGTGGTGGGATAAGCAAGAGACCTATAACCACAACCAATCAGTGAACCCAGGATAAGCCATACAGACAGACACCAACGATTTCCAACACAACCTAAAGCAGAAGTACTCCTAAATCCTCAACAATAAAGCAGCCTTAACACTCACCCGCCATGACTCAGGGAACTGAGCGGAAGAGGGGGCGGAAAGATTGTAAGAGCCATGGTGGAGGAGAATATCCAGAGACATGGCCCCCTCAGTAACATCATACGAAGGGGTGGAACCGGGTTGACTCCTAGGCTATCCATAACCCCTACCCCATGGACTGATCCAGTCTTCCCACGGAGGAGGATATCCAGCTGATTGGGAACAGGGAAGAGGGAAATAGGGGAATTGGAGACATCAACACATTATTTGCTTATTAAGTGTATCTAATTATGGATAATAAAGAAATAATTTTTTAAAAAAGATTTTGAAATAACAATAAAACTTTAAAAATAAAGTTTAGGGCTGGAGAGATGGCTCAGCGGTGAAGGCACTTGCCTCCAGTGCCTAAGGCCCTGGGTTCAATTCCCCAGGACCCACATAAGCCAGACACACAAGGTGGTGGTGGCCCTGGTATGCTCTCTCTCTGTCTCTCTCTCTCTGTCTCTCTCTCTCTCTCTGCATGTAACTATGCTTGAAAATGAATAAATAAAATATTTTTTTAAAAAAATGTTTAAAAGCCGGGCGTGGTGGCGCACACCTTTAATCCCAGTACTTGAGAGGCAGAGGTAAGAGGATCGCCGTGAGTTCAAGGCCACCCTGAGACTACAGAGTGAATTCCAGGTCAGCGAGACCCTACCTCGAAAAACCAAAAAAAATAAATAAATAAATAAAGTTTAAAAACACAAAAGATAAAACTTTGAACATGTAGTCCCAGATTTTGCCCATCTGAAATGCCATCTGTCCTTGTCTTTTCCGTGGGCCTTTAAAAACATTGGGAATATAAAAATTGCCAAACATTTATTTTGCCTAATGAATCTCTGGGAGTTTTCACAGGAAATGCTGCAGCTCTGTCCTTTCCATCTGAAAACGATTCCATCACTGGTCAAACAGACTCATGTCTCTCATGACTCACTGTCTCACCATCAGCTCAAGTCTGCCCCCTGGCGTGCAGACACCTGAAATGCTTGCTTTGCTTTGCTTTTTTTTATTGTCCATAATGAGTTACATTATTATTATTTTTAAAAATATTTTATTTATTCATTCTCAAGCATAGAGATACAGAGAGAGAGAGAGCACCAGGGCCACCACCTTGTGGATCTGGCTTATGTGGGTCCTGGGGAATTGAACTGGGGGCCTTAGGCACTGGAGGCAAGTGCCTTAACCTCTGAGCCATCTCTACAGCCCAAATATTACTTCTTTTTAAACATATATTTTATTTATTCATTTTCAAGTAGAGAGAGAGAGAGAGAATGAATGCACCAGGGCCACCACCTTGTGGGTCTGGCTTATGTGGGTCCTGGGAAATTGAACCCAGGGCCTTAGGCACTGGAGGTAAGTGCCTTAACCGCTGAGCCATTTCTCCAGCCCATAATGAGTTACATTATTTAGTGGGCAAACAATGAGTTGTCATCCCCAATTCTCCAATACTCCGCCTCCCCCATCCCCAACCAGCTGGATGTCCTCCTCCGGGTGCTTTGCTTTTCTGAGGGCTGTCACTTTTATTTTAGATGCTTCTCCATTATTTGGAAATATCTGAAACAGTGTTTTTTAAACAGATGGGATTTTTTATTTTATGATGGAAATATTAACTGAACATACAATGTACAACTGAATATATGAAGATAAGTGTGCTGCTTAACATGTGCAGAATTATTCCAACTTCAAGGGCTCCAGGGGTTCATTGCCATGATGTACTGAGACATTACTATGAACCGATTGAGTTTGAGGAAGGCAAAGACAATGGAGCTTTTGCTCCTTCCCTTAATCCCAGCACCCAGGAGGCAGAGTTCAAGGACACCCTGAGTCTACATAGTGAATTCTGGTCAGTCTGGGTTAGAGAAAAACCATGAAGCAGGAGATACTGTGAGCTGGGTCACAGCACCCTCGATGGAGAGAATTTTAAACAAGTATCACACATGTTTATTTATTGAATAAGGGAAAAGGGGAAAGAGTGGAGTAAAGAGAAAGGTAACCCATCACCACGTGGCCTGATGAACTCCTGAAAAATCATCAAAAAAAAAGAAAAGAAAAAAGAAAAGAATCATGCTTCTAAGGAAAATTTAAAAATAAAACCCATAAAAAAGCAATTTTCATGTTCTCTCTTCCTCTGATCTTGCCTCTGGCAGGAGAGAGAAGACGAAGCTCACTGCCTCAGACCCTGTAAGTCCAGAGCCAAAGGGCTTCCCTCTCCTCTTTCCTGGTTATGAAGGTCCTCACGAGGTGGGGCAAAGCCCAGACTAGGGAGGAGTGCGGCAAAATTGTGTGAGATCACAGTCCAGGCCTAATCCTGACCGCCTAGTGGGGATCTGTCTCCTAATCTCCCACCACCCTACCTTGAAAAAAAAAAAACACCAGAGTTCATAGTCCAGGTATGAAGATGTACGTGTAATAAAATCATTATATTACTATAAAATGGACCTGAGGGCTGGAGAGATGGCTCAGCAGTTGAGGCACTTGCCTCCAGTGCCTAAGGCCCCTGGTTCGATTCCCCAGGACTCACATAAACCAGACCTACAAGGTGGTGGTCCTGGTGCGCTCTCTCTCTCTCTCTCTCTCTCTCTCTCTCTCTCTCTCCCTCCCTCCTTGAAAATGAATAAATAAAATATTTTTAAAAAGATTTACAAACAGATTTTCAATTTCTAAAAAAAAATAATAAATAAAAATAAAATAAAATAAAAAATAAAATGGACCTGAGATACGACATGGTACTGGAATATGCAAGATTATTTTTATTTGGAGAAGAGAAATGAAAATGAGAGAATGAGGCAGATGAAAGCAAAGGACAGGTTCAATAACAATAAGTAATATTATTGTTAATAATAAGTAATTAGTAATAAACATTACTTACAAGGTTGTAAGTAGTATTGCACCAATTATTATGTGACTTCCCCTGGAGGAGATGTGAACAAATGTCTATTGACCCCAGGCAGGGCACCAACAACAAACCAAAGGAACTATTCCAGCCAAGTCTAACTTAATGGAACGGTGGACTTATTGGGGTTATGTAAAAGAACATTGTTGCAGCCAGCTTTCTAGTTGCTGCGCAGGAAGAACCCGAGCAAAAGCGGCTTGTGGAGGAAGGGGTTTATTTGGCTTACGGACTCGAGGGGAGACTCCATTCTGGCAGGGAAAACGATGGCATGAGCAGAGGGGTGGACATCACCTCCGCCACAGCACTGCAAACAGCGGCAGGAAGGTGTGCCAAACCCTGGCAAGGGGAAGCTGGCTTAGAACCCCATAAGCCTGCCCCCAACAACAGAGCTTCATCGAGGTTGTAAAACCCAAACTGCCATCAGCTGAGGATCGATCTATCAGAACACATTCATTTGTTTGTGGGGGACACCGGGATCAAACCATGACAGCATGAGTTGAAGCATAAGAGTGGATGGCCTAACTCAGAATAAATTGTCATTTTGATGACTTCCTTTACCCCCAGGACATTAAGTTCAAGCTAGATAAAGCACTCCAGAAGTTTTACTACAAATTGGGTTTTTTTTCCATTTTTTAAAAATATTTTATTTATTCATTTTCCAGCAGAGAGAGAGAGAGAGAGAGAGAGAGAGAGCACCAGGGCCACCACCTTGTGGGTCTGGCTTATGTGGTCCTGGGGAATTGAACCCGGGGCCTTAGGCACTGGAGGCAAGTGCCTTAACCGCTGAGCCATCTCTCCAGCCCCCAGAAATTGGTTTTTTTTGTTTTTTTCATAAAATTACCATTGTTTCTAATGTGGGGTCTTGTTTTAAAAGGAACAGAATATGTCTGCAGAAATTCCTTGTGGCATTTTAAGTAAAGTAGGCACCTTCATATGAGATGGCTGAGTTGGTCAGTATGTTGGCCATGAATGTGAGATCTGTGGTGGTCAAGGGTTGTAGATGGCACTAGGTGCAGGGGACAGCCTGAGTTCATCCAGAATGACTGTAACAAGTTTTGACATAATGCTATGGAAAAATGTGTGGGAAAAATAAACCAAAGAACCAGTGGATTTTATCCTTAGTGTTTGTAAACCATAGTTTATGACTACCCTTTTTCCCCCAATGGCTTGATATACTTCAGTATTTGGAAACCTCAGTGTTAATCTGAGTTGGCTGAAGTAACCTAACCATCTGTCTTTTTCTTTAGTTTTAAGGGAAATACCTTTAAATAAATGCAATCCTTTCCTGCCTGAAAAAAAAAAAAAGAGTGGATGGCCTCTGACCCTAACTCTGACATCACACCAGCAAGCTCCAGTAACTTTCCAGACCTCAGTTTCCTCAATCATGGGGAAGAATGGGTCTGTGAAGTTGAGTATTTGGGGTCAATGTGACTGCATCAAAAGATGCCCAAATAGCTGGTAGAATATTTTTTTTTGGGGGGGGGTGTATCTGTGCAGGTTTCGCTGTAAGAGATTGGCATTCAGATAGGTTCTTCCATCAGCTTGTGGGAGGGCACCGGACAATAAAAGCTGAGGCGCCAAGAAAAACAAAAGGCAGAGGAAAATGCGAAATCCCCCTCTTCTAGAGCTGGGACATCTCATTTTTCATCGTCTGGACTCAGCGACTTGCACCAGAACCCTTTCCCCAGGGTCTCCTGTGAAGGGAGAGATACCAGCAGTTTCTCTGGTTCCAAGGCCCTTGGACTTGGCCGAACCACAATACTGACTTCAGCTTGCAAACCTCATAGGACTTCTTAGCCTCTGTAATTCTGCACACCAGTTCCCCTGGTAAATCTCCTCTCATATGTTTCTCTATATTTCCTTTTGGTTTTGTTTCTCAGGGAAACCCTGACAATGATAAGGTCCCACTTTAGAGGAGCAAGGATTATTTTAGTATGGCTTTAACCCATTTGGTGGCAATAAATGGCATGTTAATTACAAGGTCTTACTAAATTAGAGCCATTAAACAGACTTATACAGGGCTGGAGAGATGGCCCAGCGGGTAAGGCACTTGCCTCCAGTGCCTAAGGCCCTGGGTTCAATTACCCAGGACCACCGGTGTCCCTGTTTCTCTCTCTCTCTCTCTCTCTCTCTCTCTCTCTCTCTCTCTCTCTCTCTCTCTCTCTGCTTGAAAATGAATAAATAAGGGCTGGAGAGATGGCTCAGCGGGTAAGGCACTTGCCTCCAGTGCCTAAGGCCCTGGGTTCAATTCCCCAGGACCCACATAAGCCAGACCCACAAGGTGGTGGCCCTGGTTCTCTCTCTCTCTCTCTCTCTCTCTCTCTCTCTCTCTCTCTCTCTCTCTCTCTCTCTCTCTCTCTCTCTCTCTCTCTCTCTCTCTCTCCTTGAAAATGAATAAATAAATATATAAAAAACATACTTATATAATCACTTCATAAAGGAAGTTAACCTAAAGAATTTTCATTTAGGATGATTTGCAAGGTTGATATGGAAGGAAGGTTGCTGGCGATACGGAGGTGGATCTTTAAAGACCTTTTAAAAATTGTTTTCAGAAATTATTCTATTAAAATATCTTTTGCTCTTTTTCATTCCCTTAGAAGGGCAAGAGAGCCCATGACAACCTCGAGTAAGATTCCAGGAGCAGTTAGACTATGACACAAGCTCTCTTGAGAACAAGGCGTTCCACCACCCACTTCAGTCACCCGGCTCCGCTCCTGTCATCCTGATGTGTGAACAACCAGCGGCATCTGTCATCGGGATGCAGAAACAAAATACCTGTCAGACACTTCCAACCAGCAGAGCCTTTATGCTTCTGGCATTCTTCCTTCATGAAGCCCCTTCCTTTCTGCATTTTCCTGAGCCATCTTATCTGCAAGCCTGCTGCTCTTCTGTTTCTCTCTTTTCTGCTCTCGGGTCCCTGAAGAGAAGGGACAGAGGAGGATGAAATGAGCTGCTGGATGTTTCTCCCAAAAGACAGACAAGAGGACGCCCTGACCCTGTAGCCTCCTCCAGTAATGACGTCTTTCCAGTAATGTCTTAGCTTAACTCCATTGTCACATTGTGAAAGGTTTCTTCACAAAGAAAAGGAATATAGGGGCGTGGACATCAGAGCTCCTTTGGGAGGGAGGCTCAGTGCGCCTGTGACTCTTAGCATGTGAGGCATGGAATTTCACAGCACAGTGAAGTTGACAGTGGCCTGCGGTGTTTGGATAAGAATGATGAGATAATCTAGGGAACGATTCTAATCTCCTTATGTTCATTCCTTTAAATCACATTAATAATAGGGCTTGAAATAATGGTGATGATAATAATAAGGCTTGAACTAAGTTTTTTTTAATATTTTATTTATTCATTTTTCAAGCAGAGATACAGAGATAGAGAGAGAGAGAGAGAGCACCAGAGCCACCACTTTGTGGGTCTGGCTTATGTAGGTACTGGGGAATTGAACCCAGGGCCTTAGGCACTGGAGGCAAGTAACTTAACCGCTGAGCCATCTCTCCAACTCGGCCTGAACTAAATTTTAATGTAAGTGATTTTAATGTGAGTGAAGTATTGAAGAATAATATCCAATCACACTGGCCTTTCCAACAGGTCACTTGGGGTGAGGGAGGGGGAATCCACATTTATTCAGTGGCATGTCGAACACACACTGTTTTTCTGGGATCAGAACATGAAGCCTTAAAGAGACTATTTTTTTAGTTGCTATCCTAGGCGGAGGGACCGATGACCAATAAACAAGGCTAAGAAAAGTGAGATGGCCAGCAATGGATGCTAAGTTCAACAGTATGCCAGGATAAGGAACGGGGAGGAAGACTGAAGAACCAGAGAAATGCCAGCCTGGAATTAGAAATTGTTTTGCAACAAAGCTCTGCTTGATTTGACCGTACCTTAAACTGGCCTGGAATTTCTCTGAGTGTGCTCTACCCCTCCCGTGAATCTCCCCACCCTGACCATGAGCAGGCCCAGGCTGTCCAGAGGACAAAATACCAACAGGGCAAAAGGGTTAACGGCTTAAGGTTGTAAAAGATTTAACTACAGGGAGGCCAAACTTTCGCCCCTAAGATAAGACAGAGAGGCCAGTTTATACTAGGGAGAATTCTGCCCTGAGAAACAGACAGGACAGACACAGATGCACAGATAAGGGATAAGCATGTCTTAAAAGATACTTATACTTTAAAGAGGTTATCTAGTTAGTTTGACTCACATGGAATTTACTACACTATTTCACCTCTGTAAGTCCTGCCTAATTGCGCTCCTGTTTGATAAATTCCTTATTGGAACGGTTCTGAGGTTTTGGAGATAAAAGCCCCACTTTTTCCTTTGTTGGCTGCTGGTCTCCTGAGCCCTGCAGGCATTTGGGTGAGACAGCCACTGGCCAGTTCCTGTGCGCACAAATACAGCTTGCTTTAATTTGGCCTAAATTTGAGTCTGTGGTCTTTTCTTTGCGTTCCTGGGTTCAACAAAGACTTCTTTACTTTCAGAGCTTAGGGAGTGCCTCTCAAAGCAAAATATTGTGATTGATAAATAATAAATTCATTACTCCTCCCTATTTGAGTTGGAATCTTGGGGACCCCTTGAATGCTGTGTGAACATATACAGGGGTGGGTGGAATCACAAACATGGCTCAGGCCTGAGAGTGAAGAGTAACAGAGGTGTCTAGTTACTGCAGTGGTATTGGCTACTTTGTAATATAAATTGATTTTTTATACTTAGATTGTTGTATTTCTACCTAGTCTGGTCATTCATTGAAATCAGCCAAACAATGAAGCTGAGATACAAATTAAAATATGTTTCAAAATTGTAACAGTCGGTTTTCATTAGATTCCACATTTGCATTTAACTGATTAAAATTCATACTTAGCAGTCCTGAATGTCTGTAACACTTATCGGAATATTAGAGAAGGAAATATCCACGGATGACTATTTCCAGTTTGGCCTTTCCCTTGTGAAGACTAATATGTGATCTGAGGATCAAGTTCACTAGCAGAATACCCACCTCTCACGCATGAGGCCTTGTTCAACCCTAACACCTCAGCAAGCCAAAAAGAGAAAAACTCACAAATAATGAGGTTAAGTATATTTTATCAATTCAAAATAAAATGTGAGAAATCATCAGAATAAGCCAATTGTGTTTCATATCAAAATAAAAGAACTTAATATTTTTAGTCATTATCGGGCCACAAATGAACTTTCTGGCCCTTGTTTTTTTTTTTTTTATTTTATTTATTCATTTTCAAACTACCCGCAAATACTTTTGTTTTCTCTGCCCATATATTAATGCTATTCTCACTTTAGGTTCGAGAAGCTTCTTTTCTGAGGGCAGTGACCACTGGGGTGACCCAAAACTTACCAAAGTGCTGAGAGGTGACAGCGCTAAATAAGACATCTCAATCACTGTCGGTACTTCTCCAGGTTACCGCGCGGGTCCCTGGCCCCCTGCTAAATGAGCCCATCTCTCTGGCCAGCAGGAGACCTGGCTCCATCGAGGAAAGGTGAACAGGTGGCTGGACAATCACACGCAGCCGGGAGAAGTGTCCAAGCAGATTTCAAAACTTTATTTTCACCTCCAACCTTATATACAATCCAGGGATGGGTTGCATTGCCTTATCTCTTACACAAAGGGGGCTCAGCAAACAGGAACACAGCCAGCAGGAGTAAAACCTATTAGCACTTGTAAACAGGATTGAGGGCCTTCAGCCATCCCCCTGCCTCCTGGGGGGCACAGGTATGCTAGGAACAAAGCCATGAGCTACCATGCTCTCATCTGGATGCATATTAAAAATTAGCTCTCAGATATACAGCCAGGCTGGGTCCTACAAATCACACCCTCCAAGGCTCAGGAGCCATTATAGAAGAGGTGGCTGAAAGAATGTAAGAGCCAAAGGAAGGAGAGGAGTGCTTACAATACGGTCTTCCAGGCCCAATGTGCCCTAGATACTTATGACCTGACAGTGGCTGATGCTGCCTATACAAGACCTGCCTAAGAGGAGGAAAAAGCAGGAGAGGCAGTTGAAGAGAAAGGAGTCAGTGAAAGGGGAATTTGAGAGGGGAGAAAGGGAGGGTGGGGGGGTTATGATCATGGTAGATTGTATATACTTATAGAACTTGTTAATAAAGTTTTATTTCTTTAGAACAGCACTCAGGAGGCAGAGGTAGGAGGATTTCCGTGAGTTCAAGGCTACCCTGAGACTACATAGTGAATTCCAGGTCAGCCTGGGCTAGAGCGAGACCCTACCTCAAAAAAAACAAAAAAAAAGAAAGAAAGAAAGAAAGAAAGAAAGAAAGAAAGAAAGAAAGAAAGAAAGAAAGAAAGAAAAAGAAAAAAAACAGTGAAATGTAAATGCAGGTCTTTGAAGATCATGCTCTATAATTGGGGTTACCATGGTAACATGAGTAAACAAACTGGTCTCCATTATAGATGATCTACTCCGGGTCCATCACATAGATGCTGGACCTCAACCCCTACTTACCCCAGAATCCTTGTGCAGGGCATGAGGGGCATAACAGATACATGATAGCTTTATAATTAAAGTTCAAGTCAACATGTCTATTTTTCCAGGACACATAAATTCTTGTGGATGGCAATGCTTTAAGCCGATATGGATGGAAAGATCTTACAAACCTGGCGAATGGTCAGAAAGGTGGCAAATGAGTACATACATTATACACGTGAGTTAACCAGCACTGAGAAAGGGGGGAACTGGGCTTTCTATAGATGCTTCCCTGTGGAGAAATGCAGAGGCTGTTTCTGACGGCAGAATAAGCAGCCACTTGACTGAATCGGACATGACATTTTCTCTGACAAGCAAAGCAGTACCACCTACTCAACTGAAATGATTTGATGGAAGTTTACTAAGGCAGAAACCAGCAGGATTTGGAGACAAGTAGCAGCCTAAGGGCTCGGGAAATGGGAGTTTCTGGATAGTCAAGAGGGATGCAAAGCACCGAACAAGCAGGTCCTTTTGGAGAGCCACAGAGGTGAAGGTGAGAATGACTGGAAGGGCTGTTACATAACCAGGCTTATTTGAGTGAATAAGAAAGTGATGCCCCCGGGGATGTATGTTCTGCTCTAGGCTTGCCAGTTAGCGATGGACTGGCCTTGTCATGCAGATCAAAAAGAAGTCATGGGCTGGAGAGATGGCTGAGCGGTTAAGGCACTTGCCTCCAGTGCCTAAGGCCCCAGGTTCAATTCCCCAGGACCCACATAAACCAGACCCGCAAGGTGGAGGCCCAGGTGCTCTCTTTCTCTCTCTCCCTCTATCTCTCTCTGTAT
>PVHP010054537.1:0-10408 GCA_004024765.1 Zapus hudsonius | reverse complement strand
CACAAATACCTCTGGATATTGTCTGTGGAGACAATACGTATTGGAGCCATATCTGAGATTCTGACAGAAAGGCACAGTGATTGTGGTGGGAACAGAAGAAGGAAAGGTATCCAGTCACAGATTTCAATGTACACATAAGTTTTCAAGACTTAGGATGTCGCTTTTCAAAGCAACTTAGACTTTTTCCTCTCCTCTTTTTAAAAATATTTTATTTATTCATTTTCAATCAGAGAGATACACACACACACACAGAGAGAGAGAGAGAGAGAGAGAGAGAGAGAGAGAGAGAGAGAGAGAGAGAGAGAGAGAGAGACCAGGGCCACCACCTTGTGGGTCTGGCTTATGTGGGTCCTGGGGAATTGAACCCCGGGGCCTTAGGCACTGGAGGCAAGTGCCTTAACCGCTGAGCCATCTCTCCAGCCCTTTTCCTCTCCTCTTGCCCAGTGGTTACAGGAAGACGTGATGTCAATTCGGAAGTGCCCCCCTGTGTTCAATTTTAGGTCTCCAACACCAAGTAGCTTTGTCGAGCAATGGAAACTTCTTTTCCTGGAAGGATACAATTTAGAATATTTGGCATAATTTTTTGTTTCACTTATTATAATACCTTTTTTTTCTGATCCTCTAGAGATGGAGAATGGTTTTCTTTAGTAGAAAACAAGAAAAACCTTTGACATCAAGCATATTTGATCTTGCTGTAAACATAATTTAATCTGAAAGGGGGATAAAGTTCTTTTCATTTTTTTTTCCTCTTGATAACGAGGTCTCGCTCAGTTGTCCAGGCTGACCTTGAATTTTCAATCCTCCTACTTCAGCCCAAATGATTACAGGCATGTGTACCACCACATCTCTCAGAGATTTTATGTAAGTGTGTGTGTGTGTGTGTGTGTGTGTGTGTGTGTGTGTGTGTGTGTGTGTGTGTTGAGCTGCTTCTGGAGAATTAATTCTTAGTTGTGTGAGAAACGTCTTTCTCTCTTTCCCTCCATTCTTTCCCTCCAGTTACCTTATTATAATCACGGGCTGCTGCTCAAGGCTTGGCACCTATTATAATTTGTCTGTTTCCTTTGAAGTCATAGTTTACAAATAAGCCACAGAACATTGCAACATCTGATCTTCCCCTGTGTTACATGTCACCACATGTAGACACGTGTGTGCACCTGAGGCGTTTTCATTGGAGTCAGCGTGGCTCACCTTGCCAAGGCCACAGAGGCCTAAATCACTCCCATAAGAGTCCTTATCAAAGCGGTTCCCAGACAACGAGCTGTCTCCTGCTCTTTCTTCCATTGACTCTTTTCCAAATTCCGCTTCCTCCCCTGACTAAGACATATTCTTCTGGGAGCAAAGGAGGGCTTTGATCCTGATGTGCCTTTGTAAGAAATGGCATTCATTCATATGCAAAGCCAATTTAGCTTGATTTCCCTATTTACAAGTGAACTATTTACACAAAATAAAATCACATGGAATTTTGGACATTTTTGAAGAAATCAGCTAAGTGAATCGCCTGTCTCTAATTAACAAAATCCCATGATGGCAAGAGACTTCTACCTAACATTTATCTCCTCTGTAGTTAGTGAGCACTTGGGTTAATGAGAGCCACAAAGCTTTTAATAGTAATAGTTATAGCCTACTATCCGTTTTCTATTTTGTTTCAGCTAGGCTTCTAATATTTGAAATTAGAAGGAAATATTTATCCGATTACTTCTCACTTTATAAATACAGTATTTGTCTCGGCCAAAAGATGGTTACCACCTGTTCTACCTATAGGAAGCCAAAACTGTTGATTCCAACCAATAATTAATAGTGATAAGCAGAAGGAATAACAAGATTAAAATTCTTTTGGGACCATCATATTTTACTCAAAATATACAAGTAGTACTCGCTCATGAAATTTTATTGAATTAATTAAACTTTAAAAATTTTTAGCAAGATTTTTTTAAAAAAATACAAAATCACATGTTGAAATATTTAGGCCAAGAATTTGATGAACTCACACGAACTCCAGTCACATGGGCAATAAGCCTTCTCTGCAAATATAGCAAATTATATATAATGTATGATCACACTAGAGAACGAAACATTCAAGACATGAAGCAAAGTAAAGTGTTCATTGCTATCGAAAGGCAAGCACAAGTGGAAACTTCTGAAGCTTCTGTCAAACAGAAGGTAGATGTGCAGATAAAAACAAAGTGACTTTTTCTCTCTCTCCTTGAAAATGAATAAATAAAATATTTTTAAAAAATTTTTAAAAAGGGCTGGAGAGATGGCTCAGTGGTTAAGGCACTTGCCTCCAGTGCCTAAGGCCCCAGGTTCAATTGCCCAGGACCCACATATGCCAGCCCCACAAGGTGGTGGCCCTGGTGCACTCTCTCTCTCTCTCTCTCTCTCTCTCTCTCTCTCTCTCTCTTTCTCTTTCTCTCTCTATCTCTCCTTGAAAATGAATAAAATATTAAAAACAAAGTGCATCTTTCTACCCAAACCCCTGCAAACCTCGGGATATCAGGAATTATGACAGGACACTAACAATGTCCTTTGGATTCCCCAGTTCTGTGAACAGCTGAGCATGTCTGTTGATACCTGACTCGCAGAACCCCAGAAAAATCAATAGGAAACATAGTCACGTGGAAAGATCGAGATGTAGTCAAGATCTTGTTAGCACTCATTACTTACAGGGACTGGATGTTTCTCAGTGCACACCCTTCCCTTACTCCCTAGTGGTCAGAGCATCTCTGAACAAACAGGACAGAAAACAAAGATCAAATGTTCCTCATCTTCAACTATGACCCTGGTGGCTGTTTGCTGTTGGCCTTCTGTGTGCATGAGAGAATTTTTCTTGCTGGTTAGAAAACTGTATCCCTCCTTTCTTTCTCTCCCTTCTACCCTGAGCCTAGAGGGCAGACAGAAAGAAGCACACATATGATTAATACAGCACAGCTGCAGTAGAGAGCCATTTGCATATGTATTAATAGAGGCAAAAACCCCACAACAATTAAATTATATACAGAGACATTCTGCATACTAAGAATATATGCAAATAGGCCAACATTTTCTCTGACTTTTCCAAACCCATATTGGCTCCTAAGAAGAACCTGCTAGGGATGGCTTCCAGAGTTATCACCACTCTAGGGTTCCCAGGGGGGATGTTTGACATTTGGACATTGGACAAAGTACAAGCAATATCTTTTTTCCATGCTGTGTCTGCTTTCTTGTTTTCATAGTGACTCACCTGTGAACTAACATACCAGTATAAGTGATTTTCAAGTGATATTTCCAATGCTAGTTTTTATCATAATGACGAACCAAATACATGGTAAACTTTGGCACACACCTTTAATCTCAGCACTGGAGAGGCAGAGGTAGGAGGATGGCTATGAGTTTGAGGCCAGCCTGAGATTACAGAGTGAATTCCAGGTCAGCCTGGGCTAGAGAAAGACCCCACCTTGAAACCCCTTCTGCCCCCCCCCAAAAAAAAAACCTTCAAAATCATATTATCATATTTAAAAGTCTTTCTTTGCCTTTAAAATATAAGGAAAATAATTCATGCTTCCTAGTGACAACTCCATACCTGTGTTCTCATGGCATGTCTAGATTTTCACAAGTGTTTGGGGGTCAATTAATCCACCTAAAAGGCCTGTTACACTCAAGGCCAGTGGGAGATATAATTTTACAGAGCTAATATATTGTGATTTTTGAAAGCACATTTTTTTTTTCATTTTACCAAGAAACATAACATTATTCAATGTTCCAGGATTGGCTACATAGAAGGAGAGAAAGCCAGCATTAGTCTTCAAATTCACATACTCTATTTATGTTCAAAATTTGTTCTTCAGCCCAGCTGGTGGATTAGTTCATGTTACTAGCATTCTTTAATTTAGTCATGAAATGATTTATGAAAATTAATTCAATCTTGGTTGTAAACTTTCATGAAGTTCAAAATAATCACCTTAATAGAAGCAGAAATTCAAATGAAGAGATACACACCTTAAAACCAACAACTACCAGCCCTGTGGTTGAATTCACAGGACTGTTGAACATTATACATTATTTTATATGTTATATCACAGCATATGACCAGAACATGTAAGGTGCACCATTATGTACAGAAAAATTGGATTCCTTAGAAGATAATTTGAGAGAAGATATTATAAAGTTTCACGTAGATGCTTTGTTGTAATAGGGTCTGTTGACATTTTAAGAGGCATTATTACTCACTAAAAGACAGTATAATATGCACAACATAGAAGCTCTGAATATGATTCCTAAAGCCCTTTCTTCCTCACTAGATGTATGACTTTGGGTTCTATCCCTAGCCTCTCTTTGCCTCAGTTTCCTTGTCTAAAAACGTGGGTATGGCTGAACACATTCATGAGTATTAAATGAGATAATGCCTGGAAATTATTTGAGCAAAAAAAGTGTTCATTATTGCTTATCAAACACCATGTTCTGGGCAAGATTCCATGTTTGGTATTATTAGCGGATTAATAAATAATAGACCTTACTAGTTGGTATTAAATCTACTTTTATTTAAGCATTGAAAATTAGAGTATGTCACATTTTCTATGTGGATTTGCTTTGCAGGGTGGTAACTAAGATAAGTCAATAAAGTCAAGGCAAATGAATTCTTTATGAAAGAGACCTTTGCCTGGTACTGAGCTATAGCAGAAGTATCTGTATAGGTGGTAATGAGGTTACTTATCCCACCAGCCTCTGGATAGTTATGTGAAGTATAGCTTTCCAGGGTTGAGTACTTGCTCTGTTTCTGTTTCAATAATCAATCTCTAAAATAAGAATGCTTCCAGCCACATCCTAGGTTTTCATGTATAAAAGTATCATAAAAATCTCAAAGACGTAATTGTTACCTAAGTCCCAATATAATAAACACGTTAAAAATAAGCAAGGTTAAATGATTTCTGATATCATCATTCAAAGCCCATGTTCTGTATCCGTTGGTAGGATTGTGTATTATGATGCTGTCGTAGTCAGCCTACATGTCACTGAGATGAATCTCCAAACCAGGCACATTTATTTATTGCACTTTTATTATATTAGACATATGTTTATTACATATTATTTATGGAAGGAAAGGATTTACTTGTAGCTATAGATACAGGGGAAGTTCCAGAATGCAAAAGAGGCTGCTCCCCTTTCACAGGTCCAAGCAGAGACAGAAAGCCATCACCAATACCATACCCACAGAACAGCAAACAGGCAGGAGGTGCCAAAGAGAGAACTTCTTCCCCTTTATACAGCTTAGGGTGGGGTCTTACAACCCTATGCCAGACCTAATGGCTTCCTGAGTCTCTGGAATTCCTTTCCTGCATGGCCCACACAGGAAAGGATGTTTACTTCCAGCTTCTTTGAGCTTCTTTATTTCTGCCCCTTCCTGAGAGGTTGCCTTCCTATAAACATCCTCAGAGACCCATCCAAGATAATTAAAAAGATCAAGTTGACAACAAAACCTAACCATGACAATCGCCTTTTCCATACTCTATCCCAATGAGGTCTACAGCAAAATCGTGTCTCAAACCAAATTCATAAACTTTCTTTTATATTTTTTCTTTGAGGAAACAGTTTTGTGACTGACTTTAACATTAAAGTGAATGATGTTTGTAGAGCCATGAATCCTGGATATGTGACTTATTCGTTGATTTGAATTTGGAGCTCAGCAATGTGACGAAAGCAGGCATGACTCAGTCAAGGGTCCTTGGAGGTCCAAAGAGGACCAGAAATGAAAGAGTGGGAAAGTATAAGAGCAAGAGACACATTTCTAGTCCCCTCATCATGTGATGGCAGAAAAGTCATTCCAGACTCTTCATTAATTTCTGGAGCCTTCCCCCCAACCCCTGCCCCTACAGCACCATAAACTTTTATTTGCCCATCTCTACAGGTTTAAATTAGCTTGGGTCAAAGATACTACTGCTTAACAAACTAAAACTATTCTTCTATTGCAAGTAGGTAACTTAGACTGTTCAGCAGAGAGACCAGGGTCAGCAAAGAGGGATAGATAAGTGGATCTGAAACCCCAGCCATGGAAAGCGGAATCTAATTTTTTTTTTTCATGATCTGCATAATCAGTACACATGTTAGTGGATATTATGTTTAAAAAGTTGTTTCGGCAAAAGAAGGGAGAGCGAAATTGCTGATTTTTGTACTTAGACCCTTAAATTAAGGAAGGACGGATGAAACAATGGCTGGAATTTGCATGCTGGTAACAGTGACAACCTCCTAAATTGGTTCCATTTCGCGGAGTTCTGTAATTGTGTTGTGTGAATTAATTCTTTTGTGGGAAGCTATTGAGGATCAAGGGATTTCGAAAACAAAACGAAGACACATGCTGTTTCCTATGTATTTGTACACAAAAGGTTCAGAGTGAGGCTGTTTGCATCACCGGCCTTGTTGATGTTTGATTCACTTCTCAGAAGCAAGATAGTATTCAAAGGTGATTATATAATCATGCAGACACGGATTTGATAGCCATGAATGAATTGTCCTAACCGAGGAGCAAAGGAAAACCAGGCTCCAATGCTGTGCTGTCTTTGGTTGGCAAGTGTGTTCATCAGACTTGAAAAACCAACCTTATTGGATTCCTCCAGGTTGGGGGAAAAGGCTTTAAAGCCAGCACATTTCAAATGTGCCATTTCCTGTGGAACTTTCCTGGTAGTGTAAGGGCACGATTTCCATCTTTCTTAACCTTGACCTTTCTGTTAATGCCACACTCCATTTTCCTTAACTAACTCTCCCTGGGGTGAAGGAAGAGGGCAGGGAGAAATGGTGGTACAGGTTCAAAGTGTCTTCCCAAGGATTTGTCACAGTGAGCATCGATTGGTCTAGCTAATGCCTCATGCAAGGAAGTGGTGGAAAGGAATATGCCCTCTTGTAGCAGGGTGAGCTGAGGATTAGAATTTAGACAATGTCCAGCAAAAAATCCAATGCACCCCGCAATTTAAGGAGTACTCATATTCTTGTCTACGAAGTTTAAGAATTAAAATCATAGACAACAAGATAGTAAGGTATAGTGGGAGACTTTATTATTTAAGGGGACATGGGGAGTCACAGAGTTCTCCAGCCACCAGTGTGGGGAGAAAACGTGTTGAGTTTTAACAGAACTTATGCTGTTCAGCTAATCAAGCAGAAAGGGGAAAGATTATGAGAAGAAAAGATTCAGGTGGAAGAGAAATCCAGCCCCTCACCACAGGCTGTGGTGTAGGGCTGGGGAGAACTTACCTGTCCTAGAGAGTAACAGGGAATTCTTCTAGGCCATGTGGGGGAGGAAGAGACAGAATTATCTGTTCAGTGAGTATTTCCTGCCCCAGGTGAGCAGGGAGTCAGGTGGTTGGTTCATACCTAACCAATCAGTTTTAGCACTTAGGTTTGAAATTCTAGCCAGACACCTCCCACTCAAGGGGAGGGGGTCTATGGAGCCTGCCTGAAACTGTCACACACTTCCTTTGTCCATTGTCAGAACTTAGTCAGTGTATGAATTTTTAATATTTTTTTTTACTTTTTATAAGTTAAAAATTTATTTATTTATTTATTTATTTATTTATTTATTTATTTGTAAGGAGAGAAAGAAGGAAAATGTTCAGGCCAGGTTCTCTTGCCATTGCCAAAGAACTCCAGACACTTGTGCTATTTTGTGCATCTGGCTTTAAGCCAGTGTCTTTAACTGCTGAGCCATCTCCCCAGCCAGCTTTAAAAGTTAGCATTGATAGTGCTACAGTTACCTTTTTTTTTTTCATTTCGGGATGTGATAGAATTATAGAAAATATTTTCCAAATCTATACTAGTTTCTTTAAGCCAACGGAAAAGTTTCCATCAGAAATCTATATGTATAGGTTGAGTAACCTTTATGGAAAATACTCAGAATTAGAAGGGTTTTGGATTTCAGCCTTTTGGGGGATTATTTTTGAATACTTACACAATGTTTATATCTTCCAAATGCAACCAAAGATGACTACTTATGGGAATAATGTATGTTTCATACACACTTAATACATATAGCCAGAAGGTAAATCCATATATTATTTTTAATACTGTTCTGAATGAAACAGGTTCATGTATGGTGCTTTCTCCTTAAGTTGTAATATAATTTCAAAATTCTGGATTTTAAAACATTTGGGACTCCAGATTTTGAGTTATGGAAGTTCAACCTGTTTCTCTGTTTGTTTGTTTGTTTATTTGTTTGTTACACTATAGTTACTATTGCCTTAAATGTGAGCTATGAGTATATTTCATATGACTTCTTTCATCCTGATGGCGGTTCTGTATTTTGATGACTTTTCAGTTATTAGAAACAGCATAACTAAACATGCGATTAACATATAGGCCAGATCACTAAAGTGAAAAAGCAAAGAGCCCACAGGCTCTCATTCTCCTCTTGGCTTAATTTATCCTGATTTTGATTTTATTCCAGAGCAACTTAAAGCTTGGATGGCTTCACGTCATCTGAGAAACAAGATAGCATTAAATATACCATGAAACCAATCAATCTCTGTTTTAGACAGTTTTGATATTTAGATTCTCACCAATTAGTGGTGTGTTGAGGGACTTGGATAGTGACAAGTTTGCTCACCTAGGCTTTTTTTTTTCATTTCAAACATGCTTTCCTCAAATTCTATTCACACATGAACAAATGCCAAAATAAGACCTAGAAGGAATAATATTAAAGTGGTATGTTTAGTGTGATGAGAAAGAGTTGAACTTTTTAAAAAATATTTTATTTATTTATTTTCAAGCAGAGAAATACAGAGAGAGAAAGAGAGAGAGAGAGAGAGAGAGAGAGAGAGAGAGAGAGAACACCAGGGCCACCACCTTGTGGGTCTGGCATATGTGGATATTAGGGAATTGAACCCAGGGCCTTAGTCACTGGAGGCAAGTGCCTTAACCACTGGGCAATCTCTCCAGCCCCAAGAGTTGAACTTTTGAATCGGGAAGACCCTGTGTATATGTGCCTTTGGTCAAGATATGGGGTCTCAGTGGATAGAGTGCTTTCCTACCATCCATTAAGCCTTGAGTTCTATCCCCACTACCCCATAAACTCTGAATGGCGACCCACATTGATAATCTCAACACTTTGGAGAGGGAGGCAGAAGGAAAAGACTCAAGGTCAACCTCAGCCATGTATCCTGTTTTGTATAAAACACTGTCTCCTAAAGATAAGAATGATATTGAATACATCCTGGTCTGTATCTCCACACGTAGCCTGTGTGACTATGGTGATGTGAGGGCCCCAGGATTCAGTGCAGGCAACCCACTCCCGTGGACCTTCAGCTCCTCTTATTCTCCTTATTACCTCATGGATTAGATACTTAAACACTCAGAGCTGAGCTTTACAGCTTTCTCCATATTAACAAGTAATTTTCTTGGGCTGTTGAAAACAGGATCTGCCACATGAGAAATTCGTGCCAATTCGAGCTTATGTTGGAGACCTTCCGTGATCGTCCTCATATTCAACATGGCAGAAAATACTTAATTATTGTTTGAGACAGGATCTTACATGACTCAGCCTGTCTTTAAGCTCACTGTATAGGTGAGGATGGCCTTGAACTCTTCATCCTCCTGCCTCTACTTCCCAAGCCTAGGGTCATAGGAATGCATAGCCACACTGGGCTTCCAAGCAGAAAGTATATTTGAAAATGATTTTTTTCAATATATAACGTCTTCATCACTTCAGATTACACAAACCTATGTTTTGATTCTTGCTAAGTATAAATACAGGCCATTTCTCTCTTTCTTTCCTTCTATAAAAGTTACCAGCACTTTACTTTTATGATGTTGACATTTGTGAAAGGAACAAATTTTCCCCTTTGAGGGAAAAGCCATTGTGCTCTTGGAAACTTTGGATGTTTAGCTGTGATTAAGAGAGTATTGAAGAGTAAGAACAGATAGTTATAGTATTATAAAGGCAGGCAAAGCAGTTTCCTAGCTCTCATAACAGCTTCTAACCTTTTTGTACGGCACAAAAAAAATACAACAAGGAATTAAGGAGCTAGTTTCAGCCAGCTTCTGGAGGGATCGTAGTCTGATTGCAAGCCACTGGGCCTGCTCAGGCCTCAGCTTTGCTCATTTGTGACATGCATGGAAGTGTAGCTGACCTAAATTATCTCCTAATGAGACTGAGAGAGTATAAGAAACTGTTGAAAATAGCCAGGATCTTGGGAGTCCTCAGAAGTAGCCCCGGCTCACCTGATGCATGCATATATCCATTTAATTCAGGGCTGTGAAGGGAGCCATGGGGAAGGGTGTTGGGTTATGGAACAGTTATGGATCAAATGCATTCATTTAGAATTGCTTGCAGTCTTGGAAGAGGCTAAGCTGAGCTGGAGAGATGACTCCAAGGTTAAGGCACTTGTCTGCAAAGCCACAACCTGGGTTCGAATCCTTAGTACCCACATAAAGCCAGATGCACAAAGTG
>PVHP010054536.1:0-10424 GCA_004024765.1 Zapus hudsonius | reverse complement strand
ATGGCCTATCCTGTGTTGATTGAATGACTGTGGTTATAGGTCCCTTGTTCATCATTCATTGTCTGCTGAGTTCCCTATGGATCCTCCCTGATATGACTGTGGTGGCTCCTCTCTTGTCAGGATCTCATCCATCGGCCTACGGTTGGTTGGTAAGGTTAGATGGGCCACAGCTCTCTCGTTGTATCCTGAAAAACACAAAAACACATTTGGCTTATCCTGAGTTGGTTGAATGGCTGTGGCTATGGGTCCCTTGTTCATCCCGTCCTTCTCTGCAGTGTTCCATATGGATCCTCCACAATATGACTGTGGTGGCTCATCTCTTGACATGGTCTCATCTTTTGGCCTGCTGTCGGGTGGTAGGGTTATATGGGCCACAGCTCACTCGCTATATCCTGAAAAATACAAATACAATCTCCATTGGAGAGTTAGAATAGTATAGGTTAACAAATATAGACCATTCTGGATTACCTAGTTTCTATTTTTAGTAGCCTCTCTGTCAGACGTTCGCATAGTGCATCTTTTCTTGGGAGCCCAAGAGTATGGGATCCGGTGCATCTTGCCCTAAATCCCCATTTCCAATCAAAGGTTCCCCCTCACTGAGTGGAATATTTGGCCAAATTTAATGGCTGTTGATTGACTCCCCCAGGCCCAGGTTCCTTCATTGCACATTTGCTCTTTTCTTGGTTTGCTGTTCTCTCCCAGTAGGAACTGTATTCAGCCTATTCATGGCCGCAGACTATGTTTCATGACAATGGTCTGTTTACTCCAGTTATCGCCAATCAGCTTCCCTTGGTAGCTTATGCATTGCCCTTCAGCCCTTCACTAACTGCTATCTGGGGGTTGGTTACCATTTCAGAGCTCGCTGGGATCCTCGATGAAGATCGATGGCATTCTGTGGTTTCTTCAGCAACAGGATTTCATCTCAGGCCTGGGAAGGGTGTTCAAGAGCCTTGACAGAATTCTGTCTTGTTTTTGGAACCTCATCGGTCACTTTGGTCAACAGCTCAGTGAGGGAAGGGACCGGTGGTGACTGGGACCCAGGGCTTTCAGACTGCTCAATTATTCACAGACTTAAACATTCTCCCCTACTATTCATGACCCCTCTTGCCAGTTGACGCCCACTATTTACTCTTTAGGTTACAGTATGCAGGTGAGGATTTTATGTTTTTGAACCTAATTTGGATTGGCCTCCTGCTTAAGCCATTCCCCTCCCCCCTTCCCATACCCCTTATTCCTAACATCTCACTTCTTTCTATAAGTCTGCATAAAGAAGACAGTTATCCTGATTAAGGACCGCATATGAGGGAGAGTATGCGGCGTTCAAATCTCTGTTCTTTTGAGTGTTCGCTTAGTAAGATCTGCTCAAAGTCAGACCATTTTTTTCTAAATTTCGATGTGTCATTTTTCCTTTCAGCTGAGTAGAGTTCCATCGTATAAATATACCACAGTTTCGCTGTCCATTCCTCCATAAATGGGCATTTGGGCTGATTCCATTTCTTTGCTATTATGAATTGAGCTGCTATAAATATAGTTGTACAAAATTTTCTGCATCGAGATGTGGCATCCTGCGGGTAGATGCCTAGTAGAGGAATAGCTGGGTCCATTGGTAGTTCTATGTCCATTCTGTCTAGAAGTCTCCACACTGCTTTCCATAGCGGTTGAACAAGTTTGCAATCCCTCCAGCAGTGAATGAGGGTTCCTTTTTCCCCCCATCCTCGCCAGCAACGATTGTTGTTGGTTTTCTTTATGATTGCCATTCTGACAGGGGTGAGGTGGTATCTCATTGTGGTTTTGATTTGCATTTCCCTGATGCTTAAGGATGCTGAGCACTTTCTTAAATGAGTCAAGGCCATTTGTGTTTCCTCCTCCATGAATTCATGAATTCACAGATATATTTTAATAGCCCATGTCCTACACAAAATTGTATTTTCCTCCATAGTAAAAACTAGCTCTAAGGAGATAAGAGCAAGTTGGGAGGCCACTGGCCCAGTTATAGGGAGCATCCCAACCTCCAGGGATAGATGTCAGTCAGTTTAGACTTCAAAATACACAGGGGCTGTGTGGTGGCCCATGTCTTTAATCTTAGCACTCAGGAGGCAGAGGTAGGAGGATCACTCACTGTGAGTTGGAGGTCAGCCTGGAACTACAGAGTTCCAGGTCAGCCTGGGCTAGAGTGAGAAGACTACATCAAAAATACAAAAGAAAAAAAAATACCCATTTGGCATAAGAGAAAGGGTGTTTTCCATGAAGACTTCTGGACATTGTTTTCTTTCTGACTTAATAAGCCTCCAGTTTGCTGACTTTTAGGGACTGCAACATGGCCATCTGTCACGGAGACACGTGCTTCATCGTGTGGGAGGACAAGCAAACGTAGTGCCAGAAACAAAGCATTTTTCAAGGCTGAGAGGCTCAGAAAGACAAACATTAAAAGAATCCATCATCACCAGTATTGCAAGCAGGTTCCTACAGCAGTGTGAGGTGAGTGGCTGCTTGGAGCTTGTTGCTGTCAGCTTTCTAGTTGCTGCGCAGAAAGAATGCAAGCAAAAGCGGCTTGTGGAGGAATGGGTTTATTTGGCTTACGAACTCAAGGGGAGACTCCATCCTGGCAGGGAAAACGATGGCATGAGCAGAGGGTGGACATCACCTCCACCACAGCACTGCAAACAGCGGCAGGAAGGTGTGCCAAACTCTGGCAAGGGGAAGCTTGCTTATAACCCCATAAGCCCACCCCTGACAACACAACTCTAATGAGGTTCTAATTCCCGAATTGCCATCAGCTGAGGATCGATCTATCAGAACACATTCATTTGTTTTGGGGGACACCTGGATCAAACCATGACAGAGCTGGACTTGGGAAAGTGCTTGTTTGGCAAGGTTGTAAGGTGGGAATGACCTCCAGACATGGGGCAAGGAGAAGCCCAGCCATGGCAGTGAGGAAGGTAAATCCAGAAGAAAACACACCATTGCTTTTCTCCGTTTCTGAGAATCCCCTAAGTAATATTGATTTGCCCCTGGGGACACCTCTAAGAGATGGGGTGTAAGATTCAAGATGAGCCACAGAAGACCTTGCACTTCTCAGTTGTTCAGGTTGAAGCAACTACGATTAGCAGAATATTTCCACATGTTCTGTTATGTCCCTGGGCAGAATTTAATACACTTGGATAGACTAACAATAGGATTTGACAAACATCCTTTTGATAAAACCCAGCCAGGAAGAAATAAACACTTCTGTTCTCACTGTTTTGTTTTAACAAGCTCAGGAATAAGGTGGAAATTTGCTGAAAGCAGTTCTTGTAAATGACATACAGATGGAATATGGACCTTGTAAATGACATTCAGATTGACCTTGAGAATCTTCCTCTCAACCACACTGAGGTGAAAGAGGCTTGTCCTGGCTCCAAAAGACCTGCTGGGTGAATTCAACAATAATGGTTTGCATTTCAGCTCCAGATTTGTTACAATCATATGCTTTCATCAGAGGGATGCTAAGCCTTTAGGAGAATGCAGTCAAAAAAACACTTAAGTGCTAAAATATTTCTTTGAGTTGTTTCTGTTTTATGGGTATGAGCATGGAACCCCAGATCAGTTACCCGAGGCAGTGTGCAGAAATATTATTATATAGCTCTGTCTCCCGCTAGCCTTTTGACTTGATGTGAACAGCAGGACAAGAGAGAAGCGCTGCCAGGTCTTAGCCTAGGACCTAGGAGTATATTTGGGTTATAAATCTTGGAGCCTCACCAGTCTAAGCACATGAAAATGCTCAGCTAACCTGGGGTATGACTGACCATGTTTGGCACCACCTGGTTGCCTGCCTTTGATCAGAGAGTAGCTAACTGTGAGAACATTGCTAAGATTAGGAGACCTGCCTATCCTACCCATAACTGACCTCAGATGGATGAGCAAGGGCAGCCTAGACTAGAAGAAGTACCATCCAGCTACCCATCAGACTCATGAGGAGTCATCATAAAGGCGCATGTTTTAATTCACTCACATTTAAATGCTTTTTGCTGTTTTGTTTTACTTTACACAACAGCTAATTGATTTGGGCAGATCTCAGATATATATTTTTGAGACAGGGTCTCACTGCTTCCCAGGTTGGTCTTGAACTCATGAGGCTCTTGCCTCAGCCTCCTGAGTGCTGGGATTACAGGTGTGTAGCATCCTGTCTAGCTTCTAAGAGGTTTAAAATATGTCAATTCCTGTTTCTTTTCTTCCCTAGCCCAAGATTCTATTTAATGTGCCCTGCCCGGGTCTTGTTTTATTTTGTTTGTTTCTGTTTCCCAGGTGATTGTCAAGTGCAGCCAAAATTTCACCCACCTACGCTGGCCATCCTACCTGACTCTTCAGAATATTAAAATTCCAGATGAGTGGGGCATTTGTGATCTTTTGTAGGTAATTCTAAGGTATGTTTGCTTTTGCACACATATCACCGAGAGGAACAGGAACCTGTCTTCCTACATGCAAAACATCTAATTTTCTTTCCAGGCAATGAGACAATAATTTCTGCCCCAAGTGCTACTATGCAGGGCTATGACTCACAAGGTAGCTGAAAGAGCTTAACCCCTAGACACCTCTCTGCCTTCACGTTAATGCCAGCTTTAACACATCTAGATTTGGTTGGTGCTTAATATTTAGTTTCAGCTGTGGCTTTGGCACAGAACATTAGCTCTTTGGAGAAGGAGGCAGGGGAGAGACTTTGAAGAGTATTACACTATTTTATAATTATGTATGTGCCAGATTTGGTCGGAGAGACTGTGTGATCAAATAAGAAGGGAGACTGAAGCATCGGTTTGATTGGTACATAATAGGCTCTATAGAACAGAGCCTTTGGTGCCCTGCCCACTGGTCCCTTCTCTCCCTCCCAGCTGTTGGGAGTATTGACTACCAACATCCCACACCTGTCTTCTTTTCGGAGAATTGCCCCTAACCGACAGATGCCACCTGCCCTTAAACACCTGCTAGGTTAGACCCTGTCTCCCACCTGGAGGCAGCCTGCAGCTGGCAAATGATCAATGGACACAAGGTACAAAAGTTTGGTTGCCTTTTCTCAAGCCAGGGCAACTCTGTGGTGCTGGTCAGACTCTAGAGCACCCCCCTTTCTTCCCCTTCTTCCCCCCAAGATGAGTCTGTCGAAAAGCTTCTATTTGCTAACCTTGCCCTAACATTTCTTTCTCCTGGAGCTCTGCTATCCTTTCTTCCAAAATCCCCTGTTAGACTCAGTTTCTTGGAAACACAGCCTCACCAAATCTCTGGGGAAAGATGCTAATAATCCATAGAAGCTATTCAATGCTACTTCCTCTGCTGTTATGTACCCTCCAGGCTCTGTCTTCTTGCTGTGGCTCTAGGGAAAGGCTCCCAGGCACCCAAACCTCTTGGCTCCACACATCCCCCCAGTCCCTTAGACAGGACTCTCATAGACCATCAGGCTCTACTGTTCACATCCTTTCTGGAAAGCACTCAAGGTCAAAAATAGGTTCGTATTCCCTCTGAGAAACCTGCTCTCCTGCTGAAACTCACACTTATCTCGGAATTTTCACCTCCTTCTTCACTTATCCACTCGGGAACAATCTGGTGTGCAGGGAATCCTTAGGTGTGATTTTTATTCATAGCAATCCCTTTTAGCTTCTGTTTTATTCATGCTTCTTGTGTCGCCTCTGAAATAGTGAGTTTTCGTGGATGGGAACTGCATCTTTCTTATAACTTGAATTCCATAATATCCTGTTCAATAGCTGTGTTAACTGGTACACTGAAAGCAAGAGTCAAGAGCTATACTTGGGTTTCAGAGGGCAATGGATTCACAATCTAACCTTGCTGTCAAAGCACAGAAAGGTTAACTGAGTGGTTGGGACTTGCCATTTTGGAATATCACAACTATAGCAATTATATTCCTTATAATAAGGACCCAGTAGACTGAAGTGCTTAAATGCCAGTTTCTGAGTTAATTGTCAAGATAGACACATTTTCCCTCTTTGTAAAAGCTGTAGTAGTTTCACATAATGACTTTAACTGTAATGGAAATGAGGCAGGACAAATCAATTTTTAGCCCTCAGCAAGTTAAGTTCGTCAATATAAAAAGCAAATAGCAATAGAAATTGGGAGTTAATACTATGGTTGTATTCCAATATTGTAATATCTTCTTCTCTTTCCCTATTAAATTAAAACCTATAATTAGGGCAGTTTACTCAACCAGTGTAAAGGTCATTTCTATACCACTTAGAATAACTTACTACCAAAAGAATAATATGAAAAAAGGTAAAGTATAAGGAAAACTAATATAAGCAAGTTGGATGTGGTTTTACTTTTATTTGGTTAAGGTGGCTCGTAAATGAGTCTCAAAAAACAGATGACTAAGCTAACAATATAAAGAAGAGGAGAATGTGAGAGGAGCATGATTAAATTATAGGATGTTCTTCTATTAAAGTTTCTAATTAACAAATTTATTACAAAAAAAAGATATAGGGATATATGTATACTTACCCCAAATTATCCTAAACATTTCCTATGTGACCAGATCATATCAGGTTTCCCTTACAAATTTAAATGATCAGAGATTTGGGGCTAGAGAGATTGCCGAGTGGTTAAGGTGCTTGCCTCCAGTGCCTAAGGACCTGTGTTCAATTCTCCAGTCCCCACATAAGCCAGATGCACAAAGTGATGCTTCCACCTGGAGTTTGTTTGCAGTGGCTGGAGGCCCTGGTGTGCCCATTCTTTCTCTCTCTCTCTCTCTCTCTCTCTCTCTCTCTCTCTCTCTCTCTCTCTCTCTGTCATATCTCTTTGCTTATAAATAAGTAAAATTTTTTGAATGATCAGAGATATATAATGTTACCTTTTTCTCTATCCACCCATGACTTACATGAATTTTTTTCCATCTTACAGGTGAAAGGGACCCCCATGTTATATGCTGAGACTGCTGTACCTGAAAGACACGAAAGCACTGTAATGATTGGAATTGCTCCAGTTCAGTCAGGCAAGCGGTAAAACCTTCCAGAGCTACAGAAGTGTTTGGGGCATTGGGGATCCAGGAGGATGTCATGTTTTGATCCAAGTATCCCCACAAATGAATGTGTTCTGATTGATGGATCCTCAGCTGATGGAAGTTTGGGGTTTTACAACCTCACTGGAGCTGTGTTGTTGGGGGTGGGCTTATGGGGGTTATAAGCCAGCTTCCCCTTGCCAGTGTTTGACACACCTTCCTGCCATTGTTTGCAGTGCTGTGGCGGAGGTGATGTCCACCCCTCTGCTCATGCCATCATTTTCCCTGCCAGGATGGAGTCTCCCCTCGAGTCCATAAGCCTAATAAAACCATTCCTCCACAAGCCGCTTTTGCTTGGGTTCTTTCTGCGCAGCAACTAGAATGCTGACTGCAGCAGAGGCTCTTTAGTAAGATGAGCATTGCTGGAATTAGCATTTGGTGGAACAAAAGCTAAAAGATGAGACAGTTAGGTAAATGAACCTGAAGGTCTCAACTTTGGATAACTGGAATGAAAGAGGCATGGATAATAGACACAGGAAGGGAAAAAGTATGGGAAGTAATGACAATGCTGTTGTAACACATGAAGACCTAAACAGCAAGCCAGCCATCTAATGAAGTTTGAAGTAAGACCTAGAACTTGGTGTTATCTCTGAATATGATCATCTGTGTTCCCCAGTTACACTATTTCAGGTGCAGCCCACTGACCAGTAGCAGCCTCATCTGGAAGAATTATGGAGGAAGTGTGCATTCTTGGGGCCCACCCTGAGCTACTGAACTAGCAATTCTGAGGTGATGCCCACCACAAATTCAATGATCCCACAAATGATCGTGTGACCACTGAGCCTTGGGAACCACTGGCTGGGATCTTAATGAGATCATTGGTGTAAAAAGTAGCCTAGAAGGGGAAGGTTTGATATTAAAGACTTTCTTTAGAGGCTGAAAGGAAGAAAATAAAGCAATATAATAATATTCTCAAAATGAGAAAAAATATGGTGTGTTTCATTATAAAAATCAAGAAATACAACCTCTTGTGTACTAATTTTTGGTTTTCTTTGAAAGAGTTAAAACTGTGTGGAAAAGATGAGTCTGAAACCATCTCTTCTTTTTGATGAATCAAAAATTAATACTGACCACAACAAAGTAGAGCTCTGGTCAGGCCAGGATAAAACAAAAACATGAATGGAGGCTCTCTGAATGGGAATATTTCAGCAATGGCAGGTTTTTCGCTGCATTTTGGCTTCTCTTCCAAGAACATGTGTATTTAATCCTCCACCAAATAGACAGATCATTCATCTAAGACTACAACATAATCAACGTTGGAAATCTGCAGTGGGTCTCAGAAGAACAACACAAAAGAGCGCACTGAACTTGCTCACCTGTCATTAATCAATTTTATTATTTTTCATACACATATTGAATTAGATTGTTTTAATAACTTTCCTCCAGTAAATGAATTTCTCTCCAATGTAGACTAATAACGGGCACAAAACAAGTTCTCTGTGGTCCACGATGCAGAGAGAAAATTACTTCCAGCCATTATAGCTCAGTAATGACAGCATTTAGTGCATACCCCATCATCAAAGTGATTGCAGAATCATCTGGAAAGTGCCTGTTTCCACAGAATGCTGAGCTAGACTCATAATTTTGGAGAGAAGTGTCTAGCTTTCATGCAAGGCAGTGGCTGGCAACTCTGAAGCTATTTGTTTTCCTAAACCGACGTCAGCTGAGGGCCTGGTATTAGGAAAGGCATCACCCCTGGTTGAGTTTTAATCCATGACGGAAACCTTTAAGTTCCATCTCAAGGGCTAAAGATGTCTTTGTTTGCTGGGAAAAAAAATTATTGCATGCATGCACACTGTGTTAATAATATAATACTTATATCAAGGTTTGGTGAAATTGCCATTTAAGTACATAGAATGTTGGCTATGAAACCTAAAGAGAAAAATAGTATGCTTTTCTAATAAAAAAATAAGCTTTTGGATAAAACTTCTGGTTGCTTACTTTCTTCCTCATAAAGCCATACTGAAATGATATACCTATATGATCTGTATCTATATCTATATGGTGCTCGGTGCCCAATGGATGATAACTCTTGTTATTGTCCAGTACATGTTTTCAGGAGAGTACAAAAACAGAAGAGCAGAAAATGTAGAAAGTGAGAGGAACAAGGGACCTATAATCACAGCCATTCAATCAACACAGGATAGGCCAATGAGACAGAAACCAAGGATTTTTGACACAAGGACCCCTAAGCTTGCAACATTAAAGCAGCCTTATTACTCACCCACCACGATTCAGGGAACTGAGCGGAAGAGGGGGCGGAAAGATTGTGAGAGCCGTGGTGGGGGAGACGGTCCAGAGGCATGGCACCCCTCAGTAACAACACACTTGGGCCAGGAGAACCGGGCTGAGTACTAGGATATCCAGGATCCCTTGCCACAAGGACTAATACAGACAGCCCACAGAGGAGGATATCCAACTGATCAGGGATGGGGAGGGGTGGAATTGGGGAATTCGGGATAACAACGCATTGTTTGCCCACTAAATAATGTAACTCATTATGGACAATAAATATATATTTTAAAAAAAGAGAGAGACCTGTACACAAATATTGATTCCACCACATATAACCAGGCATTTCGTTAGTTACTTAACTTCTGGTTTTTCTCTTTCCCCTAACTAAAGCAAAAACAAAGGGAATTGGTTATAATGGTGTTAAATTCATTTCATCTCAATATTCCATGTAACTATACACCTTTATCAATTGTCCTAACATGTTCCTGCCTTGGAAGCTACTCATAAAATAATCTTATGCATAAACCAAATAGAGGAGACTTTATCAATGCATATTTAGTCTCTGCTGAGTTTCTAAGTTTTATCTATTATTGAAATAGAGCATACAAACAGAAAAATTATGCACTAAAATTTTCACAAAACAGATTCTCTGTAATCAACATCCAGATCAAAAACTAGAGCCTACCCAGCAGCCTCCCCAGTCACTGGCCATGCTATTCTGTTTTATATGTGTAAAAATATATCTTTAAAAATGCTGCTGTGGTGTGAGAAAAGGAACCTTTATACACAGGGATAAATTTGTCCAGTTACCTCAGAAATCAGCAGGGAGAAATTTTTATTAATTTTTTATTGTCCATAATGAGTTACAATATTTAGTGGGCAAACAATGAGTTGTTATCCCCACTTCCCCGCTGCCCTCCCCTCCCCAATACGCTGGATAACCTCCTCCATGGGTTGTCTGGATCAGTCCTTGTGACAGGGGACCATGGATAGCAGCCTAGTATTCGACTGTAGGCCAATAGCTGAGATTCTGGCAAAAGAGGAGCCACCACAGTCATACCGTGGAGGATCCATATGGAACCCCACCGAAAATGTCAGGATGAACAAGGGGCCCACAGCCACAGCCATTAAATCAACACAGGATAAGCCAGTGAGA
>PVHP010054535.1:0-10428 GCA_004024765.1 Zapus hudsonius | reverse complement strand
AAGGACTGATCCAGACGACCCATGGAGGAGGTTATCCAGTTGAGGGGGGAGGGGAGGGCACTGGGGAATTGGGGATAACAACTCATTGTTTGCCCACTAAATAAATGTTGTAACTCATTATGGACAATAAAAAAAAAAGAAAAAAAAAGAATATCACTATTTAGCTGGGCTCTCCACTTTCACTACAGATTTACCAAGGTTTATATCTTATCTAATTTAAACTAAATAAAGGAGAGTTGTTTTAAAATCAAAAAAAAAAATCAAAGAAACCCTGGATCCACTGGAATACAGCAATTTCCACAAGATGGTTATATTACAGATTCACACAGTGGCTTAAGGTGCTGCAAAAGTAATTAAAATGTAATCAGAGATGGTATGCTCCGTTGGTTTTCCCTTGAAATGTCTGATTTGTATTGTATACATATGGGCACAGATTCTCTAGGGATGAAAGTACATGTGAAGGAAGCTTTGATATCCTCCCAAAAGAACAGGAAAATAACTAGCCTGCAGAAGCAGTTTCTAATTGATAAGTTCCAAGCAAAGGTGAAAATTAGTTAATCTAAGTAAAATAGGAAATCCTGTTCAACCAAGGCTATAATCTTTGTATTTCTAGAGTCCAGGATTTTCATAGGGAAAAGTAAATTGTTAGATATATCTGATTCATGCATTATTGAAAACACAAAACCTTGACAGAGAAGGTACATGTTTCAATAATATTTTTCTTTCCCTGTGAACCTTAAATTAATTGTCTGAAGTAATATAGATTTACTTTATTAATCTCTTCAGTATTCTTCCTTTGGTCTGTTCCTCAGGGGGATCCTGGGCTGCCTGGACTAGGTGGAATCACTGTAAGTTGTGAGTTGGTGCTGAGCTCTCAATCAACAGTGGTACATTTGTTCTTCTTCTCTGTGGTGTTCAAAGGTCTTCATAGACTTTCTCAAGGAAAATATAGAGTTGAGGTAGAATATTTTCCAAATAGAGAGTCCTAAGAAGATGACCTGTCCACCTCAAGTTGCATGGCAAGCAGGCTTCAGAATTTAAGGCAGGATACATTGTACAGTAGTCCCCCTTATTAGTGAGGAATATGATACATGACCCTCCCCCATGTATGCCTGACACTATGGATAATACCAAATCCTATACAAGCCATGTTTTCCTACACATACATAGATATATTCATACCTATTATAAAATTAGATTTATAAATTAAGGACAGCAAGAAAGTGGCAATAATAGCTAATAATATAAAACATAGTGTAATAACATAAAGCAAGAGTAATAAGTTACATGAATGTGATCTCTTTCCTTTCCTCCATCTCTGTTCCCTTCTAAAAATACTTTACAATACTACACTCACCTTTCTTCTTCTGAAGAATTCCACAATGCCTATGTGACGGGATGAACTGAGGTGATTAATGTAGGTGTTGAGATGTAGCATGAAGTTAGTACCTAAGGCTTACTTGAACATAAGCACTTTAACACTTTTTCTGTTTAATATTTTTGGACTGTGGTTGACTGGTGGTAACTGGAAACATGGAAATCAAAAAAATGGATAAGGAGGGAACTGCTGTGTTTTTTGTTATGCGTTGGAAAAGTATTTTGCCTTTCATTCAGCAAGTGTCTATTAAGTGTTTTCTGTGTGCTCAGTGCTATAGAACACATTTTAAACAAATCCCTTATATAAAACCCCTAATTCAAAAACTAAACCATTTATAGGGCACTGCTGATACTCCAGGGAAGGTTGCATTAATAAGAATTTTCATTTTTCTTGGTATTCCACAATGTCATTGCTATCTTTTGAAGCCTAAAATTTGCTCTTTCTTCTTTCTTATATTCCTTTCTTCCTTCTTGTCTTCCTTTCATCTGTTCTTGGCAGATGTTGATTACCTATTTCCAAAGTGCTATTTGTGATCCAGAAGGCAACATATGCCCTGCCCCTGTCCACAAGGATGTAAAATTTTAATGATAGGAATGTCAGAAAACAGCCAAATAAGGGGAAGAGATGTTGTATACCTAAAAGTAAATCACAGGAGTCTTCTAAGAGAAAGTAGATTCTGAAACGGAGGAATGGTGTTCAGACTTGTTAGTAGGGGGAGGAGGCTTTAGGCAAGAAATGTGAAGTATTCAAGCCCACACAAAAATAAAGATGACTAAAGACCAAGGATATATAGGTCCCTTGGAGCTAAACAAAATTGGCCTAAAAGGTGTGCATGTTGCTGCATGACTTCTCTTAAGAATTGAGTCCCCTAACCACAAAAGTACAGTGTTGGCCTGTTTATACAGACATGATCTTGAAAGTGCTGAGATTTGAGGACAGAATGATTAGTGACTAAACAACAGATTTGTGATCAGGAAGGATACCATAGGCTGTTAGTAATTTTCAAAGCAATATTTGTACCATCGTTCATTTCTAGAGGTATTTAACCCCTCCTTCTCGTCCATATTTCTCTTAGCCCCCTCCATCCCTTGCTTACCACATGTCACTTTTATCCTGTTTCACCATTAGAAGTAGGACTTAGATTTGACCAAACCAGCTTTCCATTGACTTCACTATCATGCTTTAAGCACTGTTACTTCTATACATTTTCTACTTAAAAAAATATTTTATTTATGTGCAAGCAGAGAGAGATGAAAGAAAGACAGACACAAGGACAGAATTGCATGCCATGGCCCGCAGCCTCTGCAAATTAACTCCAGATGCATGTGACACTTTGTGCATCTGACTTTATATGGGTACTGGGAAATTGAACCCAAGTCATTAGGCTTTGTAGGCAAGTGCCTTGACCGCTGAGCGATTGATCTCTCCAGCCTCATTTTCTAATTTTTCATCAGATTTTTTTTTTCTTTGACTCATGGAGTATTTAGCAGTGTATTTCATTCTCACATTTTTGGCAGCCTTCTAGCTACCTTTCTTTTTTGATTTATTAAAATTAAGAGGGCACACTATTGTGTTTAGCCCTCTTGAATTTACTGAGGTTTGGTTTGTGGCCTAGCATATGGTCTATCTTGATGAATCTTCTAAATGTACTTGAAGAGAATATGTCTTCAGCTCTTATTGGTTATAATGATTTCAACAATATCCATTAGGTGAAAGTACTGAATTATGGTGTTTTTATCAGTGACCTGATGGTTTTTAATTTTATTTTACTAATTACTGAGGGAAAGATGGTAAGATTTCCAACTATAATTGCATTTTCTATTTTTCCTTCCAGTTCTGTCAGTTTTTGCTTCATGTGTTTTGAAACTCTGCTATTAGGTACAGGCACATCAAATGCAATGTCTTCTTCCTGAATTAAACCATTCATCATTATTAAATGCCCCTATTTATCTCTGACAGTAGCCTCCATCTTAAAGTCTACCTAAGTAACTGTTTTGTTTTTCTTTTTTTTAAATAAAACTTTAACAGCAAAAATTCAAAGACAGAGCAGAGTTGAATGATCTTTTCAGTGGTCATCAATACCATTAACAATATTTTGCTATAATTTCTTCATCCCACTCCTATCCATCTATCCATCGGTCTCTCCATCAATTCTCCTTATTTGGTGCATTTCAAAGCAATTTGTAAAGTTACTCCCAAATGCAGTGGCATACCTATCATTAAACTTCAAAGTTTCTTTTAGTTTCTTTTTAATATACATACAAAGAAATCCACATATTGAATGTGTATTTGTGGAATCTTAACAAATGCATACTCCTATGTAACTCAAAGCTCTATTAAGCCACAGAACATTACCATGGCCTTGAAAATTCCCTCCTCCTTCTTCACAGTCAGTCCCTGAATCTATTTCCCCCCAAAGGCAACCACTGTCCTGATTTTTCCCCATTGTAAATCTGATTTGTCTGTTTATAATGCCATATGTAGCCTTTTGGGTATAGTTTTCCTCATCACATTGCTTCTGAAATTCATTCATGGTGTTTCATGTATGAGTAAATTTGCTATATCAGTTTATCAATACTTATATCAATACCTGCAACATTTTCCAATTTTTACTATTATGAATTAAGTTGCTATGATCATTCTTATATAGTTCTTATAGACATATTTTTGAGAAACTGCTTGTATTTTGACCTAGATGAAAAAAAAAACTTGCCTTTTCAGGGTTCACCAGGATCCCCTGGATCTCCTGGTGATGCTGGACCCATAGGACCACCAGGATTACAAGTAAGACCAATTTAAGTCTAATATGTAATTGCAGATTTATTAGTTACTTTGCTCACATGGCCACAGATTAAATATGTGCCTTTGTAACATAGGCCTTCTTAAAGGAAGGCAAACTACTTTTTCCAGAGAATTTTACTCAATAATGATCTTGCTAGAAGCTACTTGTTGTCCTTATTATCAGAGTTTTGACCATCCAATGCTTTCTAGTCTAGGACAACTGGAATTATAGCCTAGGGATGACAGATATATGTCTGACACATCTACTGTGCCCTTCTGTTCCCTCATCCATGTCAGGCATTACTATCTCATCATACCAACTATCATCATCACTCTGATGGTTTATATTGAGTGTAAACTTAAAAGGACCTAGGAAAAGAGACTCTGAGCATATCTGTGAATTATTATCTATATTAGGTTAGCCTCTGGGCATGTCTGTGAGGGATTATGTAGATTAAGTTAGCTATGAGAATGCCTGTGGAGGATTATCTAGATTATATTAATTAACGTGGGAAGACTCATTTTAACTGTGGGCAACAACATTTTAAGGGATGGGGTCCTGGACTAAGTATAATGTAGAAAAAGAGCTGAGCACAAGTATTCATTGTTCTCTGCTTCCTAATTATGAACACAATGTGAGCAGCTCTACTTCATGCTCCTGTCACTGTGTGTTTCCTGCCATGATGGACTATAACATGAAACTGTAGGCTAACTAATTTCAGGTCGGCCTGGGCTAAAGCTAGATCCTACCTCAAAAAAAAAAAAAAAAAAAAGGTCAGTCTTTCCTTCCTTAAATTGGTTTTGTCAGGTATTTTGTTGCAGGTATGAAAAAGGTAATAAAATCCCCCACCCTGAATTCTGGGGAAGTTTCCAAATTTTTCTTATCCTGTGCCCAGGACAGCTCATCCTGCTTACCTGTTTTTCTGATAGCAATCCTATATTTCATTGTTGTAAGAAGAGCATAGCCAGTCCACTCTGGTTCTTGGAAGGTCTTACCCCCAGGTTTTTCTTCTCAATACCTGAAATCCTGCCAGTTACTGTTTTGGCTAAGTTTCACTAAGTCACATTGACAAACCTCTTGCTTCTTGGGAGGAAGACCAGATCATATCTTTACTATCTTAGCATGAATGTGGCTGCCAGGTCAATTTTAGAAAGTTCAAAGAGATTAAAATAAATAAAGGAGCTATACTAGAGCCAATCCACACCATGCATGGAGGGACCTCAACTTTAGTACCTCAAAACATGTCCATGTTCTGTTTGACTGAAACTAGCAGGTGCTAACTCTTTTATTTGTTATAAATCTAGGGCCCTCCCGGCCTCCCTGGGCTCCCCGGTCCTGATGTAAGTATACTTTGGGGGCATTTGCTTCTAACACTAAGTTCTCTGTTTTATTTTTTTCATCAAGGTATTGGTTTGGTTAAATATATTTTATAGTTTAAAAAATGAGATTACTTCATTCAAATTTAAATTCTTAGAGCTTTTTATTAATTGATCTTCTTTTTCTTCCCTGTGCCTCAGGGTAATATGGGATTAGGTTGCCAAGGAGAAAAAGGAGTCAAGGTAAATAAATTTTGGAAAATACTATGTTCTTTCCAAAGCCCCAAGAAAAATCTGCTTGTATAATGGGGTTTTTATCTTCACCTTAGGAAATAGGCATTTCCCCCACTATAGAGGCCCTATGGGATCTATGACTACATATGCATGTACCACACATAAGCTTTGGGGGTTCTTTTGATTTCCAAATATTGTAATTTCCATGCTTCCCACTTATAAAGTATATTTGGACTACAAATAAACACTCCTGGAATGTATTCTTTTTCTTTCATCTAAGTATTTCCATGCTGTTTTGCATATGTCTGCTCTTTTCTTCTTGCCTTCCTTCTCTTCTACCTCCTCTTTCTCTTCTTCCTCATCGTTTTTTTCTTTTTCTCCTCATCTCTCTCTTCTCTGTCTTTCTTCCTAAACTCTCTTTCACCATTCTCTTTTCTTTCCTTCTTTCACTCATTTTCTTCTATACAGTTTGTATGATGATTTTTGGAGCCACCCAGAGAACGCCTGCCTTCACCTACCTAACTAGATTTTGTGGCTTTCATTGTCTTATGAAAGAACAGTCCTAGCCTCCCATGTCTCCACACACTTCCTTGCAAATATTGAACCATTTAAGTTTGATCACTGCTGGCAGGAGATAACCATTCACCTTGCTCATGCTCTCTTCTCACCATCCTTTTGTACATGAGTGCCATAAATAGCTCACAAGCTGCTGGGATGATCCTCCAAACCAGGCACAGTTATGTGAGGAAGGGATTTATTGAAGTTATAGCTACAGGGGAAGTTCCATAATGGGGAAAGATGTTGCCCACCCCCTTTTCACTGTCCAAGCAGAGAAAAAGAGAGGAGGAGAGAAAAACCATCAACCAACAGCACACACAAACACACACACACACACACACACACACACACACACACACACATACACACCACCAGCAGCAGCAGCAAACATGCAGGGAGAAGAGAGTGATTTCCTTCCCCTTTTTATAGCCTTAGGGTGTGGTCTTGCAACCCTTTCCCAGACTTGTTTACTCCCTGAGTCTCTGGAATTTCCTTTCTGCACTGCCTTCCTAGGAAGGTATATTTGTTTCTAGATCCCTTGAGCCTCCTTATATCCTGTCCCCTACTGAGAGGGCTATCTTCCTATAAACAACATCAAAGACCCACCCAAAATTACTAAACAGGTCATTGACAACCAAACTTAACCATCACAATGACCATGGAAATTACCAGATTTCTTTTCTCTGTAATGCTACTACAAGCTTTATCAGTAAGGTTTAGAAATCTTTTCAATCCCTTGTCAATGAAAATTTTGTTTCCTTGCTGACACAAAAAAATGAAGGGGTCAAAGTGACAGACAAGTCATGTGTGAGTTATATCCAGAGAGCAAACCTACTTTCTCCAAACATGATCTGTAGGGTTATCATTTGTTCAATGTTCCCTCTGATTTTACAGGGGGATGTTGGACTCCCTGGCCCTGCAGGACCACCACCATCTACTGGGGAACTCGAATTCATGGGATTTCCCAAAGGGAAGAAAGGATCTAAGGTAGCAAACATTTATAATGGGAAAATTAATAGACCCTTGGCCTGTTAATGTCAGAATTCAAGTCTAATAATCACACTGCAAGAATACCAGGTAAAGTGTAATTGGCTTTTCTCTCTACGTGAGAGTAAAATCCTTCTTTTTGTTTTATTCCTTATGGAAAGTGTTCTAAAAATCCTAAGACTGCTTTCTAGTATGTGTGTATTTAAGATTTAAGTGTGCCTGTTTCTGACTCTCCATGTATGCAATCTTTTCTGTCTTTCATATTCATTTTTTTTCATTTAACACATACTTTTTATTTATTTTATTTTTTTTAAATATTTATTGTCCATAATGAGTTACATTATTTAGTGGGCAAACCATGTGTTGTTATCCCGACTTCCCCAATTCCCCCCCTCCCCATCCCTGATCAGTTGAATATCCTCCTCCGTGGGCTGTCTGTATTAGTCCTTGTGGCAAGGGATCCTGTATATCTTAGTACTCATCCCGGTCTTCCTGGCCCAAGTGAGTTGTTACTGATGGGTGCTATGCCTCTGGAGCTGATATACCAAATAACTTCAAGAAAGCATTAAATAGCAAATATTTTTTCTTCTCATTCCAAATCTCTCAATACTTACAATGTCCCCAAAACACTGACATTATACATATAATATAAATGTTTCCTTTTGACTTGTCATTTTGAAGAAGTTATTTGTCCTCAAAATTTGACCCACAGTGCTGGGGAATACTTTCCTGGCTTGAACAAGGCCCTGGTTTCCTTCTTAACACCCGTACTTGACTCTACATATGTCTGTAGTACTGTCTTTGTAGTTGCAATCGCTCCAGGTCCCTCCATATTAATGGGGTGCAGTGGAATCCTTGATTTTGGAACAGCCTGAGAGTGTACAAGAGATTATCTACCTCCCCACGATCATTCCCATACCTTAGGAGCTTTTCCATAGTGCATGAGAATGAATTAGATTTCAAGGAAAGATATACTAGGATGTTATATCTCTCTATCCAAATTGTTTTAGCATTAATCTATATCCATGGTTCCCTGCACCCTGGATTTTGCTAAAATCATATTGAACGGTTTCTTTTACAAGAAAGAAAACATTAGCCTTACTGTCTCCCAAATAGCATGTACATATGAGATTATGTTTTAAGTACTTATTGGCTTTCCACAGGACAAAGGGCTCCATAAACTAGGACATCCTGGTGAGCTTGAGGTTCTCCACCACTCTCTGCAACCCCACTCCTCATACTCACTTCCCCATATTTGGCCCAAGTACTCTGAATGAGCTTCCTGCTACTGCTCACTAGCCTTTGCTTAATTTTCCAGGGTGAACCAGGGCCTCCAGGTCTCCCAGGCATGAGTATCCCTCCTGGCTTCATGGTAAGTCAACGCATATTCACAATTAAACAAAAGCTGTAGTGCTGCATTGCTAATAGGAAGACCTCTTTCCACAGTTATTGAAGAAAATGCCACCATCTTCACTGAAGACATTGAAGGAAATATTTTTGTATCTGGTCCTCTTGTCAACTTCAACATGGTTGCCCATGAGGCTGCATATCTTAGATGTCATCAGCTCAAACTTTAGAGTTAAGACAGACCTAGGCATTCCTTCTGGTTTTCTAGCTTTTGAAAAGTTTTGTGACTGTTCTTACTGTGTTTTCTAACCTAGGGAAAAAAAGAGGACAATATCAGGGTGTATCTGTGGATTGAATGAAGTAATACACATGAAATAGCTTCATCCATGGCTGGCACTTATCAAGTGTCTAATAAATTGGAGCCATGCTTAGTGAACCTATCTTTATTTGTCTGCCTTTCTTGCTTAGATTCCTTAACTCAGCAAATGCTGGGGTTTTCTGCTGGATTTGGAGGCTACAACAGTAACTAAAAGCTCCTGTCTTTGAGTGTAGATTCTAATGGTCCAGTGATGGACGATTTGGAAAGTAAATAGCAAAGATAAATCAATCAGAAATTCATGGGCTGGGGATGTTGATCAGTGCTAGAGTGCTCACTCATCTAGAATGTTCAAGACCCTGAGTGCCAGTTTCAGCAGCACAAAGAAGACTGAACAAAAACTAGCTCATAGATTGATGATTGAGGAAACCGGGATGGAGTGTACAAGGGCAACAGAGTGGACCACTTGGGGTCAAGTGGCCAAGAAGACTAAGGAAGTGTTGTATAGGCTTACATACTATGAAGGAAAATGCCATAAGGATCAGAAAGAGTTTGAAGGCTAAGGGAACCTTAAGTCCTAAGACTTTGAGGTTGAAAGAGCTCAGCACTTTGGAAGAAGAAGGTAAATGGACAGAACCAGAAGTGGTAGCACATCACTTGGGAAGCTAGAGGCAGAATCATCACCATGTGATGAAGGCTAGCCTGGGCTGAATACTGAGACTTAGGTCAAAAAAAAAAAAAAGGTGTGTGGGCAAGACAGAGTGAGCAAAACCAATAATCACACAGAGATAAAGAAGTCAGGTCATGGTCAGTTTCATAGGTTGATTGTGGCTTTTCATTGGAGAGTCACAGGAAATCATTAAAAGGTTCTGACATATAATTTCTTGATTTTTTTAAATAAAAAGGTTATATTCTTAGGCACCCCCTCCCCTGCCCCAATTCTGCTGAGGGCCTTCCTCAGTGGGGTTATTGCTATTCATTGTGGGGACCAAGAGGCCTCAATCATTCTCTGTAGAGGAGGGAATATGGTACCACGGGCTACTTCCACCCACCCTGAGGCACTTACGATCTTTCCACCCCTTCTTCTGTGAAAGGAGCACTTGTGTAGCGGAGGAGCCTGGGCCTGGGGGAGACAATCAACAGCTTTCAAATTCTTTCAAATTCGACCAATTTTCCACTCAGTGAGGGGGACCCCTTGTTTGGAACTAGGGATTCAGGGCAATAGGCACCGGATCCCGTACTTTTGGGCTCCCAAAACAAGATGTACTATAGAAGCGAGTGACAGGGAGGCTTCTAAAAATAGAATCTTCATAATCCAGAATTGTGTATATTTGTTAACCTACACTGATCTCACTCTCCGATGGAGATTGTGTTTGTATTTTTCAGGATGCAGCGAGAGAGCTGGGGCCCATCTAACCCTACCAACCAACCGTAGGCCGATAGCTGAGATTCTGGCAAAAGAGGACCCACCACAGTCATATCGTGGAGAATCCAAATGGAACCCCGCAGA